>JAWPHD010025119.1:0-17201 GCA_037043455.1 Cyrtodaria siliqua | reverse complement strand
ATGGTACCATAGCTACACATTTATGGTATCAAAGTAACACATTTTTGGTACCATAGAAAAACATGTATGGTACCATAGTAACACATTTATGATACCATAGCAGCACATTTATGATATCATAGCAACACATTTATGGAGCCATAGTAACACATTTATGGTATCATAGCAACGCATTTTTTTTTAGTACCATAGCAACACATGTATGGTACCATAGTAACACATTTATGATATCATAGCACATTTATGACACCATAGTAACACATTTATGATATCATAGTAACACATTTATGGAGCCATAGTAACACATTTATGACACTATAGTAACACATTTATGGAGCCATAGTAACATATTGATGGAGCCATAGTAACACATTTATGGAGCCATAGTAACACACTTATGGAGCCATAGTAACACATTTATGGCACCATTGTAACACATTTATGGTACCGTAGTAATACGGTTAAGGTATCACAGTAATACATTTATGGAGTCATTAGTAACACATTTATGGTACTAAAGGAACACATACATTTATGATACCATAGTGAAATATTGATAGTAGCGTAGTAACAATTTTTGGCACCATAGTAACATATTTATGGGAACATTTACGGAGCAGTAAATAACACATTTATGGTTCTATAGTGGCAAGTTAAAGGTACTAAAGGAACATATATATGAAACCATAGTAACCCATTTATGACACCATAGCAACACATTTATGATATCATAGCAATACATTTATGGAGCCATAGTAACACAATTATGGTATCATAGCAACGCATTTTTGGTACCATAGCAACACATGTATGGTACCATAGTAACACATGTATGATATCATAGTAACACATTTATGATATCATAGTAATGCATTTATGGAGCCATCGTAACACATTTATGACACCATAGCAACACATTTATGATATCATAGTAACACATTTATGACACCATAATAACACATAAAATTATGGAGCCATAGTAACACATTTATGGAGCCATAGTAACACATTTATGGAGCCATAGTAACACATTTATGGCACCATTGTAATAGGGTCAATGTTCAGCAATACGGTTTGTAGGCAGGGAGGTTTTATATAAATAAATAATAGGGGTCACTGCAACAGAGGTCTAATACATACCATTTCTAAGGCATTATGTAGTAATATTGAATTGTTTAACAAGTTATTCTGTTTATAAAACATTAAAAGAAAGTTACAATTCTGCAAAAATTTACATTCAATTTTTTTTTGACTACATTCAAATCTGTATTAGGAATCCGCTAAATGGAATGGCGGAATTGCTCTTCACACATGGTCTCTTAGTGCAGGTAAATATCTATTCAATTTAGAACAATACAATTGGGAACTGAAATTGTGTTCTCTTAAAAGAGGTGGCCTCTAAAAGCAGGTTTGATGGTACTCGTAAAGATTTGTTTTCCAGAGTTTGTGAAACGCACAGTTAAAGTATAATGCTCTTTTTATTTTTTATTCTTAAAGCTGCACTATCTATATTTATACTATACTTATTTAGGAATATGAAATGATTCATGTATAAAAATAACTGGTTTGACAACCATCCAAAGTTTCCCTATATAAGGGAGAAATCTCCCTAATACATAATAATATTAGCCACAGAAAACAGTCTATTAAATCATTTTAGAATTATTTTATTATTAAAATTTTGTGTTTCTGGGTTTCAAGAACCTCATTTAACTCAACGTCCAGTAAAACCTCAGTGTGTTCTGAGAATGTAATGAGCTTTAAATTAACTGATTTCATTGGTCCATTTTTTATCACTGAACCAGTCAGAATGCTTCATTCATATTTTCATTTGGTTGTTCTATCATGACATCACTTTCTGGTATTATGACATCACACCCTGGTATGATGACATCACATCATTCTATAATGACATCACGTTATGCTATTATGATGCAACTCAGAACTGAATGAGCATTTTAATTGCTGTGAGAAACAGATTAAATCAATGAGTAATGAGTTTCTTGAAACCAAAAATCACAAAATTTTAAAAATAAAATAATTCTCAAATGATTTAATAGACTGTTATAAGTGGAATTTGAGCTAGGGACTTTTGAAAATATTATTAAGGCAAAATGCAAGAGCATAAATTTTATGTGTCAATCACATTTGAAATATTTTTAAATTGAAAACTACAGATTTTTTTTTTAAATACAGTTTCACCTGCGTTAAATTCATGCTCTTTTCATTACAGTATCTGTTTAACAGTATCAATGCATATTTATTTTGTTTAATCTGAGACTATCATGGTGGTGAGACCACTTGACTTTCTGAAAGAGTTCACGATAATAAATGTTTAGAAAGCACTTGATTCAGGTAAATTTATGCTTCAAAAGCATCTCCGTGGCCGAATGGTTAATGACGTTGCATTGTAAACCTTCGCCTCACCGCTGCAGGTTCGAATCCCACTGGGAGCTCGACTGGTATGTGAGGAAGTGTCGATTCTTACAGATGGTGGGAGGTGTACAGTACTGGTTCTACCAAGGAAAAGTGGGTGATCTGCCTCCTTTCTTAATATTTAACTTTTTTTTTCCACCAAAGCACACAAAGAGCACTATAAAATGAGCTCTTTCTTCGGCTGCAAAAGTTTATTTGTTTCTCCAGCATTTTTTGAGATAAGCCTCCTCAAAGTGTACATGGTCATACACTTCCTTTCATTTCCAAGAAATTTGGAGAGCTAATCTTAAAAAATGCTGGACAACTCAAATTAACTTTTGCAGCAGAGTGAAAATCTCACTTTGTAGGGGTAGTACAGTTATTGGAAATAAAATATTTAAATATTAAAGGGACACACGGCAATCTTGTAGTGTTTGAAATGGGTGTCTCGATTTATATATCAAGTATCATTTTTACTTTTACCCTGGTTAGATTTAAATAAATCAAATTTTAAGTATTCACTATTTCATCTTATTATACTATAAGTTTTAATATCTTATTACCGTAGTGCAGTAATATCAAAAATTAATAATATGCAGAAACAAATTGCTTAATGATATTCTTATAATTAATATTAATGATTGAACAAATGCAAGTTACGCAGAAAAACTAGCGGGACGCCGTGAGTTTTTAAAACATAAAGATTGCCGTGTGTCCCTTTAAGGGAGTTATGAAGCAAAAACATACCTGAATCTAGCACTAAATTGTTAACTTCTTGCCATCAACCCTTTTATAGCATTTTATATGGCATATAATATTCAGTTTTTTGTATCAGAGCATCCGTCTGTCCATTACACAGTTACATATGAAGGTCAAATATTAGCGTTGACCTGCAGATCGTTGAAGAATGGTCACAAAATTCTGATTTTGACAAATCAACAATGAACTCTTGCAAAGTCCAAACGCTCTACACGATTAGATTTTGGAATTTTTAGCTCGACTGATCAGAGATCAGCAGAGCTTATGCTGTGGTGCGGCGTCCGTCGTCCGTCTGTCCGTAAACTTTTTTTTGTAGCGACTACTCCTCTGAAACTACTGAATGGATTTTCATGAAACTTTACAGAAATGTTGCCCATGAAGTCTAGTTGATCCTAGCAAAAATTCATGTTGATGTGAAATCCAAGATGGCCACCAAATCTAAAAATAGGTTTTTAAAAAACAAGTTTGTAGCGACTACTTCTTGAAAACTCTAAGTGATATTGATATGGGACTTTTTCTAAAATGATCAGCATGACATGATGTTGGTCCTTGTCAAAAATCGTTTTGATTCGACCTTAAACATGGCTGTTAGCGGCCATCTTTGTTTACATAGAGTTATATAATGAAAACTTGTAGCGACTACTTCTCTGAAACTACTTGACGGATTTTCATGAAACTTCACAGGAATGTTGCTCTTGATGTCTTATTGATCCTAGCAAAATTTCTGGTCGGCCGGAAATTTAAGATGGCCACCACGGCTAAAAATACATTTTCAAAAAAGAAGTTTGTAGAGACTACTTCCTGAAATCAAAATCAATCAGTAGAGCTTCAAGGTCATTGACCTCTTGTTTCAATTATTTTGCTTTCAAAATAAAGGTTGGACATATTTGTCTGGAATGACATTCCCCGATTTTGGGGATTTGGACATAAAACAAAAAAAACACAATTTCACACTCAGCTTTTGACGACAATTTCTGCGTAACGGAAAGTGCACGGTGACAATTTTAACGCATAACTATAGCGTTATGGTGCCTTGATTCCCCACCATGAACAGGATTAACTGTAGATGAATTTCGTGATACGAATCACCATGGTAACCAAATTTAGTTCCAATTTTCTGAGTGTGATTTAGAGAGGTTTTGTAGAGCACAAAGTATTGTAACATAATGGTACCTGGTTTAATTAATTATCTTAATTAGTTGATTAATTGATTGATGATTTGTCATCATTTGTTTAATTAAATCAATACAGTAATAATTTAATTAACGAATTTATTTAGTAAATGAGTTTAATGCATGCTTTGATAATATATAAATATTATAATGTCGCTGTACCTTTAAGAGTTATGTGCAATATACATGGAACTTGCATCTAGTAGAATTTGGGATAATATTATGTATCATTTGACATTTCTATATAGCTGAATATGCAGTCTTAAACGGTTGCATCATAAAATGGTAATGTCAAATCGTCATATGATGCTGACACTATCCCACATTGTACCAAAGATAGAAACATGATTGACGTTAGGGGGTCAGGGCCCCCTTGCGAAAATTGGATTGAAAATCCTAAGATTTTCATGAAATTACTTAGAATCCCTAGAAATTTTTTCTTAAGTATTCCTAGAAATTCCATGAAAATCATAGGATTACGGGATTGGATTTTGTTGGATTACATTGGCGGTATTGGCTGCGCTTTCCTAGGAATTCCTATGAAATCTCAGGTGGAAAAACATTGGAATTTGTAGGAATTTCAAAGCAGAAAGCATTGGAAATTGCTAGGATTTCCTAGGAATTCTGAAGTGGAAAAACATTGGATTTCCTTGGAATTCCTATGAATTTCAAAACAGAAAAACACTGGAATTCATAGGAATTTCCAAACAGAAAAGTATTGGAATTGCTAGGATTTCTTAGGAATTCCAAGTTCACTACAAAAACAAAGCAGAAACAATATAAGATTTCTTTGGACTTGTATTGCTGGTCACATGACAATGATAATAAAATATTCATATTTTTTATTTATTTTTTAATAAAATAAATTCACAGCAACATATTTGACACTGGGTTATACAAAGTTTTCTTGATAATTTGTGTTTAAACTAAATTATTCTTTTAGAAAAAATTATATTTAAAATTAATCAGAATGTTCTTTCAGGTTGAATGAGAACTGAAATATTATTTGAAACATATATCTAATTTAAAATCATTAAAATGAAAAACAATTAAAACAAACACTACAAAATAATGTACTTATAGGGCATATATAACCATATGAAAGAATCCTAAATCTTGGTTCCCTGTAATGTGTTCATCCTGTGTTTCTTGGTCCATGCTAAGGTCTGACATATTCTGAAAGAAAATATAGAGATCATCATTTGCATATTTCTATTTACCATATACTTTAAGACTAAGAATAAAAGTCAGATCTAGAATTTAAATGTGATTAAAATGAGACAATTAGCCAAGTGCTACAATTTTATCCTAAATGTGTAATGTACCCAATCTACTTTTTCAACAGATTTCTTAAATAGGAGAGCCGAATCATCAAATAAGACTAGTCGCTCTTATTATTGATTTTAATTTGGAACAGTAAACTAGTTAGTATTGGTTCAACTGCAATTTTGAAATGTATATACTATTAGTCTAACCAAAGATACATGGGAAACTTACTTTTGCATGCTAAATATGGAACATGTTTCCTCCAAGACCTCGATCATCTCCTGGTTTGTCTGATACCAGCCTGTCATTGCCTCTAACGAAAGCAGTCTCTTTCAGTTCTAAAATAGTAGTTTTAACCAAGAGTTTATTATGTCTCTGTTTTAACAAAATGAATTTAAACAACATTGTTTTTTAAATTACTGTCATGTGCAAACATATACAAGTCATGTTTAAGAGTTGTTTATATTATCTGTTTTAAAGAGGTTTGGATAAATCTCTTCTTCACTAGTGTCCACAGTAGAATTAGGCAAAATGATTATAGGAAGATAATGACATCTGCTTCAGCAGCTTTTAAAAGAGTCAACATGTCCAAAATATAATAAACAGTCTAAGCATTCTAATGAATATAAAATTACTTCACTGGCAATCTGATACATTTCACCCCTTTGATAAACATTAAGTGTATGCCATATTGATAATTTGAAGTAGAGTAGTACATACCTGTAAACATCATTCTTCTGTCTTAATCCTCCAGTAAAATATAAATATGAGACTAGCCACACTTGCATCCAGCAAAACCAAGAGTTTCAATAAAAATGATTTCAAAATTTAGTACTTTATTAAATAAGATAATCAACAAATAGGTGTTTCCTGTGCCCAACATGTTACACATTTTCAAACTGTCCAGCCAGTATTTTGTTTAACCAATCAACTCTCAGGAAATAGGGGTTACACTAAGGTTAATTCAGAGTATATTATGTAAGTGTACCACTAATGTATGGCCAGTAGATGGACATAATCCTCTTATCACCTCACATCTGGCAATGATTCTCTGAGGAATTTATCCTGACTTGCCAATAGAAAGGGCTGCATTAAGACCTTTCTTTGTTTTCAGTATTTTAGAAATGATCCTTATCTGATACATGTACATTAAATTGTGTTTATTATACATGTGTCTGAACATCATGTGACTGTGTAGCCAAATCAAAGAAAATAGTGATCAATTATTTATTTTATTATAAGCAATGTTCAATGTTAATTTTATTATAATTTCTTTTTTCTTTTTATTCTTTTTATTCTTTTTTATTAATGGTTGTTGTTGTCACTGCTGCTGATGCAGTAGCAGCAGCTCTAATAGTAGTAACAGCAGTAGTAGTAGAAGTAGTAGAGCAGCAGCATAAGTAGAAACATCAGTAGTAGTAGTAGAAGTAGTAACAGCAGCAGTAGAAGTAGTAGTAACAGCAGTAGTAGTAGAAGTAGTGCAAGTAGTATTAACAGTGGTGGCAGCAGCAACAACAGCAGTAATCTTAGAAGTAGTTGTAGTAGAGCAGAAGCAGTAGTAGTAGTAACAGCAGCAGTAGTAGTAACAGCAGCAGTAGTAGTAGTAGGAACAGCAGTAGTAGTAGAAGTAGTGCATGTAGTAGTAACAGCAGTAGCAGCAGCAAAAACAGCAGTAGTGAAGAGGCAGCAGCAGCAGCAGCAGCAGTAGTACGTAGTAGTAATAACAGCAGCAGTAGTAGTAAAAGTAGTAGTAGTGGAGCAGCAGCAGCATTAGTAGTAGTAGTATTAGTAATAATAACAGCAGTAGTAGTAGAAGAAACAGCAGTAGTAGTAGAAGTAGTGCATTTATTAGTAACAGCAATAGTAGTAGTAGCAGCAGTAGTAGTAATAGTAGTAACAGCAGTAGTAGTAGAAGTAGTACATGTATTAGTAACAGCAGTAGCAGCAACAACAACATCAGTAGTAGTAGAAGTAGTAGTGGTAGAGCAGCAGCAGTTGCTGTTGTAGTAGTAGTAATAATGGTAGTAGTAGTTGTAGCAGCAGCAGTATAAGTAGTAAATAAGTCCAAGGTATACCAATATTTTTCCAATTGTGAAAAGACTGGAAAACACTGGACTTTTTTTTCTGGTCAAGAATTCAAGTCCAAGCTTTTCCAAGCTTTTCCAAGCTTTTCCGAAGTATGCTGATGGTCAGAGAGTAGTGTGTTAAAATACACGTTTAATGCTCTTTTGAAATTTTTCGTATTGGCGAGCATCAACGTGTATTGATTATTGCACATTTTACGACTGGACTTTCCCAACGGAATCTGTTGGGAAGGTTTCACGCTTTTAAACAGCATTGTTTGTATATTATATATGCACAGGTTGAAAGAAGATTTTTTTTTGAGTCGATTGGTGTTTCAAAATTTACATGCCACGATGAAATATCTCAGATTATCCAAATTTATCACGAATATATTGACACATTTCCGAATTATCGAAGGGTAGCGCCATCTTGTTTGAAATTCTTACCCAGAGTTCCTTGCGCATATTACTTCACCATACGCAACCTACCATGCACCGTCGATAGAATAGAATAGAACCGTTTATTGCTACAATCGTAAAACATTGTGTAGTGTGTTTAAACTACACATATTTTATGCCGATTTAAAAGTAATATTTTCGTTATATTTATAGTATTGTTAAAATTACTTGTTTTAGTCGTTTATTATTCTGCAAGACTCTTCCTCATTCTTAAATCGTAATAAAGAGAATAGAAAATATATGAACATTAGCAGTTTGGTAAAGATCCGAATAATAATAATGAAGTTGCAAGAGTGTTCACAAGGCAAAAGTTAGCGGACGACGACGGGCGACTGACAACGGACAACTCGTCATCCCATATACCCTGGGGGTGGGGGTTGGGGCGTGGATGGGGATTTGAATACTAGTGACAGTTATTAATTTCGTAAACAAAATCACCATGTTCAGGTCCACCAAACACACAACGATTTCTTTTTATAAAGCACAATGTCCCATCCTAGCTCAACTAAATTTGGGAATTGGTTTCCTTATAGTATGTTGTAAAGGGTTGCTTAAGTAATGCTGTCTTCCGCAAATTATGGGCTCCCATGGAATCCAAATTGTGACGGCCCATAAAATGTGCAATAAAGGCAGATCTAGGTTTGCATGTAAGCTGGTGTATATATAGTTATAATTTTGGTTTGGGATCTTATATCATTATGCATCTTATTTGTACTTCACCCATATTTGGGCATGGGCTCCCTCCTCCCCGCCCCGCCACACACCCCTCTCCCCCTCCCACATTTTTTTTTTTTTTTTTTTTTTACATATTTCTGTTGTTTTGGTCAATTTTAACACATATAGCTATGTTGCCCCGACCCCCCTCTCCACCCTCCCCCCACTCGAAACTCATTTAATTTTTTTTTTTACATATTTTTGTGTTGTTTTGGTCAATTCTTACAAATGTAGCTATGTTGCCCCCACCCCCGCGCCCGCCTTCCAACACCCAGGGCCTCCCCCACCCACACTCGAAACTCAATTTGTTTATTTTTTTACATATTTCTGTGTTGTTTTGGTCATTTCTTACACATATATCTATGTTGCTCCGCCGCTACTTCCGTCCCCGCCCCCGCACAACCCCCTCAGCACCCCATCCCCCCGACTCTCAACTATTTTTTCTTCTTCGTATTTCTGTATTGTTCTGGTCAATTCTTACACATAAAGCTATGTTGCCCCGCCCCCACCACCCTCCTCCCCACGCCCCGTCGACTCGAATCTCTATTTTTTTTCTTCATATTTCTTTGTTGTTTTGGTCAATTCTTACACATATTGCTATGCCCCCGCACCCCCTACCTCCTTGCCCCCACCCCCACACACCCCAGACTCTAAACTATATATTTTTTATATTTCTGTATTGCTTTGGTAAATTTTATTATCACTACTGGCCAAGTTCGAAAACCAACCAGATCGGACCATTAACGGCGGAGTTACGGCTCTTTTAAAAATGTTATATTTCCACTCGAAACTCGATATTTTTTTATTTTACATATTTCTGTCTCGTTTTGGTCAATTCTTACGTGGCCCTGCCACCACCCTCCCCCACTCCCCGCCTGCCCCACTTGAAACTCGATTTATATGTATATTTTACATATTTCTGTGTTGTTTTGGTCAAATCTTACACATAAAGCTATGTTGCCCCCCCCCCCTTCACCTCCACCCACACTGGAAACTTTTTTTTTTATACATATTTCTGTGTTGTTTTGGTCAATTTTTGTTACCCCCACACCCCCCACCCACAACCATCCCAACACACCATCATCACTACCACCCGAACGTTGTTGTTTTTTGTTTGTTTTTGCATATATCTGTGTTGTTTTATCAGTTTATCAATATGTTTCGCCCCACAACCATCCCACCACCACCCGAATGATTTTTTGTTTTTTTACATATGTCTGTGTTGTTTTGTTTTATCAAATATACAACTATATCAAATATGCGCCCCCGTCCTGCCCCCCATTGGTTTATGGGCTCCCCTCACAAGGAGGACAGGGGGCGGGAAATTGTTTTCATTTTATCTTCCATTATTGGATATTAAAATTTTAATTTGAAAGCAATCATTTACATATAAAGCAATTTAGATTAAATTCAGATACACAGAGGAAATATCAATAAAAAAACAACCTGAAATGAGGCCACAATAAAATAATCGCCAGATATCCCCTCCCTCCCCGAGTTGCCTTTCGACCACAATTTTTTTTTTTAAATGACAGCAACTTTGGATTAAAACTGATAAAAATAAATAAAATGTCACACCCTGCCGCAAATTTTACTATAATTTTTATGAGATTCTAACAATATTTTTTATATCGGCCAGAGTTTCTATACCCACCCCACCTCCACCCCCACCCCCAACCCACCATCACATTGGTTTAGCCTTGTTTTCTGATGGTGTATACTGGCTATACCATTATTTATTATTCTCTGAATAGTCGAGCTGCGCTGCTCTCCTACAGCTCTTGTTTAATATAAATTTCCATATTTTAAAGATTTGTTAGTGGGTCGCCCCCTGAATCCACCCGTAAACTCACCCCCACCCCCTACACACTAAATGAAATGAAATGAAATGAACATAACAAAACAAAATAAACAAGCTTAAGTTAGGTCACGGACATACAGTAGGTCTATGGTTAGGTGCTTTTTCCCCCAGATCAGGCTATAAAACAAGCGAGATTTATTAATTTTTCTTTTAGGAGAATGTCTGAAGGGGTAACTTATAATAAATAGCCCGGCACCCTTCGCCCATTACCGTTTGTTAACCTAAGACTTGAAAACTTTATACTAGGTACATTATACACAACGTAGTTTCGTGACACGTTGTCCACAGTGGAAAATGTGTACTTATGCGCATGCAACGTTGGGAGAAACGCGCACTTGTCAATATATTGTCAATACACATGTATAGCGATCTACGAAAAACCGATATGTAAAATATGCTTCGGAAAAAAATAAAACCGAAAGTAAATGGTAAATAACTTATTATTTTGTTAGATTATCATTATGGTTTACGCACAGGAGTCTGATAAGCTGCTCAATTTCGTTCGAAAGTCACCTGGGTGTTCGAGCGTTTTTTCCAGTCGGGTTTTTTGCAAAGGAAATTAGGCGTATATGCAGTTACATAGAACGTCAGAATAATAAAAAAAAACTGCATAGGAGCCAATTTATTAGGCTAGTCAGAGAGGAGAAGTCCAAAGAAATCCAATGTTTATGCACAGGGAAAAACATTGGATTTTGATGGATTAAAAATCCAATGTTTTCCAAACTTTCTCCAAAAAACAATCTTGAGAATTCCATGGAATTTCTAGGAGTTTTCATTCCAAGGAAATCCAATGTCTTTCCAAGAGAGAAAACATCGAACTTCCTTGGAATTCTAAAGAATTCTTAGGAATGAAAAAATGCTTGGATTTATTTCTGCAGTGGGGGTCAATAGTTTGATAATAAAGCTAAAATGCTGCAATATCATTATTTCGTTAATTCAACCTATTTATCCACCTTGAATGAGTGTGCTCACAGTGGTCCAAATGGGCCATGAGTGATTATAGAGTTTTTAGCTCACCTGAGCCGAAGGCTCACAGGTGAGCTATTGGGATCACTCTTCGTCCGTCGTCCGTCGTCGGCGTCGTCGTCGTCGTCGTTAACTTTTGCTTCAAACGACTTCTCCTCAGAAACCGCTTGGCTAATTTTGACCAAACTTCACATGGATGATCCTTAGATGAATGCTTTTTAGATTTGTTAAAATTAGGTCGGCGCTACATCCAAGATGGCTGCCATTACCATATATGGTCGAAACGTTAAAAAATCTTCTTCTCCAGAACCGCTGGACAGATTTCAACAGTTCTTCTTTTAAAATGATCGCCAACGCCTAGACTATCAAATTTGTTCAAATAAAGTCCCCGGGGTCAAAAATGGCCGAGCCCCGGGGGTCCAAATTTTGTACATTGAGGTTTTGCATGTTTTTCATATAGACATATAGGAAAAACCTTTAAAAAATCTTCTTCTCTGAAACCACAAGGCGCAGAGTTCTCATGTATTACGTGTAGCATCAGCTTATGGTCCTCTACTAAGTTTGTTCAAATGGTGACCCTGGGGTCAAATTTGGCCCCGCCCTGAGGGTCACAGTTTTACATAGACTTATATAGGATTTTCTTTTTAAAAATCTTCTTCTCAGAAACTACAAGAGCCAGAGGTTTAATATTTTGCATTTGCTATAAGCTTATGGTCCTTTACCAAGTTTGTTCAAATGGTGACCCTCGGGTCACATTTGGCCCCGCCCCAAGGATCACATGTTTTACATAGACATGTATAGGGAAAAACTTAAAAAATCTTCTTCTCTGAAACTGTAAGAGCCAGAGGTTTAATATTTTACATTTGCTATAAGCTTGTGGTCCTCTACCAAGTTTGTTCAAATGGTGACCCAGGGGTCACATTTGGCCCCACCCCGGGGGTCACAGTTTTACATAGGCTTGTATAGGGAAAAACTGAAAAAAATCTTCTTCTCTGGAACCACATGTCACAGAGCTCTCATGTATTGCATGTAGCATCAGCTTATGGTCCTCTACTAAGTTTGTTCAAATGGTGACCCTGGGGTCAAATTTGTCCCCGCCCTGAGGGTCACAGTTTTACATAGACTTATATAGGATTTTTTTTTTAAAAATCTTCTTCTCAGAAACTACAAGATCCAGAGGTTTAATATTTTGCATGTGCTATAAGCTTATGGTCCTTTACCAAGTTTTTAGCTCTGCTGGCCAAGCTGGCCAAGGGCCAGCAGAGCTTATGGGATGGTGTGTTGTCCGTCTTCCGTCGTCCGTCCGTCGTCCGTCGTCCGTCCGTTAACTTTTCTTAAAACGACTTCTCCTCAGAAACCGCTTGGCTAATTTTGACCAAACTTCACATGGATGATCCTTAGATGAATGCTTTTTAGATTTGTTAAAATTAGGTCAGCACTACATCCAAGATGGCTGCCATTACCATATATGGTCGAAACCTTAAAAAATCTTCTTCTCCAGAACCGCTGGACAGATTTCAACAGTTTTTCTTTTAAAATGATCGCCAGCGCCTAGACTATCAAGTTTGTTCAAATAAAGTCCCCGGGGTCAAAAATGGCCGTGCCCGGGGGGTCCAAAGTTTGTATATTGAGGTTTTGCATGTTTTTCATATAGACATATAGGAAAAAACTTTAAAAAATCTTCTTCTCTGAAACCACAAGGCACAGAGCTCTCATGTATTACATGTAGCATCCGCTTATGGTCCTCTGCTAAGTTTGTTCAAATGGTGACCCTGGGGTCAAATTTGTCCCCACCCCGGGAGTCACAATTTTACATGGACTTATATAGGATTTTTTAAAAAAAAAATCTTCTTCTCGGAAACTACAACAGCCGGAGGTTTGATATTTTGCATTTACTATAAGCTTATGGTCCTTTACCAAGTTTGTTCAAATGGTGACCCTGGGGTTACATTTGGCCCCGCCCCAAGGGTCACATGTTTTACATAGACATGTATAGGGAAAAACTTAAAAAATCTTTTTCTCTGAAACTGTAAGAGCCAGAGGTTTAATATTTTGCATTTGCTATAAGCTTGTGGTCCTCTACCAAGTTTGTTCAAATGGTGACCCAGGGGTCACATTTGGCCCCACCCCGGGGGTCACAGTTTTACATAGGCTTGTATAGGCAAAAATGAAAAAAAATCTTTTTCTCTGGAACCACATGGCACAGAGCTCTCATGTATTACATGTAGCATCAGCTTATGGTCCTCTACTAAGTATGTTCAAATGCTGACCCTGGGGTCAAATGTGTCCCCGCCCCAAGGGTCACAGTTTTACATAGACTTATATAGGATCTTTTTTTTTAAAAATCTTCTTCTCGGAAACTACAAGAGCCAGTGGTTTGATATTAAACATTTATTATAAGCTTATGGTCCTTTACTAAGTTTGTTCAAATGGTGACCCTGGTGTCACATCTTGCCCCGCCCCGGGGTCACAGTTTTACATAAATGCTTGTATAGGGAAAAACTGAAAAAAATCTTCTTCTCTGGAACTGCAACAGCTTAAGGTTTAAGGTTTAATATCTCACATTTGCTATAAGCTTATGGTCCTTTACCAAGTTTGTTCAAATTGTTCAAATTGTGACCCTCGGGTCACATTTGACCCCGCCCCAAGGGTCACATGTTTTACATAGACATGTTTAGGGAAAAACTTAAAAAATCTTCTTCTCTGAAACTGCAAGAGCCAGAGGTTTAATATTTTGCATTTGCTATAAGCTTATGGTCTTCTACCAAGTTTGTTCAAATGGTGACCTATTGGTCATATTTGGCCCCACCCTGGGGGTCAGTTTTACTAAGGCTTGTCTAGGCAAAAGCTGTTTTTATTTTTATTTTAGTTTTTAATTTGATTTTTTTTTTTCAATTGCAATTTTTTTTTAATTTTTTTTTTTTTTTTTAAATTGTTTAATTTTTTTTTTTTTTTTATTTTTTTTATTTTTTTAATTTTTTTTATTTTATTTTTTTTATTTTTTTTCCTTTTTTTCCTTTTTTTTTTTTTTTTTTTTGATTGATTTGAATTTTTTTTTTTTTTTAAATATTTTCATTATCTTTTTAATTACTTGGCACTTACTTTAACATTTCTTGTCGGCGCTACTCATCCTAAATGCCTTGTTGAATTTCGGCGAAGTTTGGCAGGAAGCATCGGTAAGATGTCTAGTTGTGCATATCACGCTTTTGTTCCAGTTCGCTGATTTTTGACGGAGTTATGGCCCTTTGACATCTTTATTTTAAATTTCTTGTCGGCGCTACTCCTTAAACGGCTTGTTGGATTTCTACGAAATTTGGCAGGAAGCTTCAGTATGATGTCTAGTTGTGCAAAGCGCGGTATATCAATGAAATCTTGGACAATTTCGAAAAACAGCTAGATCTTGTTAGTAATAACAGAGTTATGGCCCTTGATTTGTTGAAAAATGCTATATTGTATTTTTCATTGTTAAATCTATAGGAGAAGAGAGCTATATCTAGCTATATCTATCTAAATCTATAAGAGCTGTTTTAGCCAGTAGAGCGTCCACAGGCCCTCTTGGGCCTCTTGTTTCAAATTGTGACCCTCGGGTCACATTTTACCCCCGCCCCAAGGGTCACATGTTTTACATAAATTCTTGTATAGGGAAAAACTGAAAAAAAATCTTCTTCTCTGGAACTGCAAGAGCCAGAGGTTTAATATTATGCATTTGCTATAAGCTTATGGTCCTTTACCAAGTTTGTTCAAATTGTGACCCTCGGGTCACATTTGACCCCGCCCCATGGGTCACATGTTTTACAGACATGTATAGGGAAAAATTAAAAAAATCTTCTTCTCTGAAACTGCAAGAGCCAGAGGTTTAATATTTTGCATTTGCTATAAGCTTATGGTCTTCTACCAAGTTTGTTCAAATGGTGACCTATTGGTCATATTTGGCCCCACCCTGGGGGTCAGTTTTACTTAGGCTTGTATAGGCAAAAGCTGTTTTATTTTTTATTTAGTTTTTAATTTGATTTTTTTTTTTTTTTTTTTTCAAATTGCAGTTTTTTTTTTAATCATTTTTTTAATTGTTTCAATTTTTTTTTAATTGTTTTCAATTTTTTTAAATTGTTTTTAATTATTTATTAGCTCTACTGGCCGAAGGCAAGCAGAGCTTATGGGATGACGAGTTGTCCGTCGTCCGTACCGTCCCGTCCGTCCGTCGTCCGTCGTCCGTCGTTAACTTTTGTCTTGTTACCACCATAGGGCCTTCATTTTTCATCCGATCTTTACCAATCTTTAACAGGTTGTTAATATCAATGAAAGCTTGGACAAGTTCGAAAACCAGCCAAATCGGAATAATTTCACCGGAGTTATGGCCCTTGTTTTGCTGAAAAATGCCATATTAAGCCTTGTGAACACTCTAGCACCTTCATTTATAATTTGATCTTTACCAAACTTGCACAGATTGTTAATATCAATGAAGGCTCGAACAAGTTCGAAAACCAGCGAAATCGGATCAGTAACACCGGAGTTGTGGCCCTTGATTTTTCTGAAAATTGCTGTTTTCTGCCTTATGAACGCTCTAGCACCTTCATTTATTATTTGATCGTTACCAAACTTGCACAGATTGTTAATACCAATTATAGGTTGGACAAGTTCGAAAATCGGCTGAATTGGGTCAGTAACACCGGAGTTAAGGCCCTTGTTTTTCTGAAAAATGGCATTTTCTGCCTTGTGAACACTCTAGCACCTTCATTTATTATTTGATCTTTACCAAACTTCCACAGATTGTTAATATCAATGAAAGCTCAAACAAGTTCGAAAACCAGCTAAATCAGATCAGTAACATCGGAGTTATGGCCCTTGTTTTTTCTGAAAAATGCTATTTTCTGCCTTGTGAACACTCTAGGGCCTTCAATGTTAATCGGATCTTTACTTTACTTTGCCAGTGTCTTTATATCAATGAAAGCTTGAACAAGTTCGAAAACCGGCAAGATCGAAATAATTTCAACGGAGTTAAGGCCCTTGTTTTGCTGAAAAATGCCATATTAAGCCTTGTGAACACTAGCACCTTCATTTATTATTTGATCTTTACCAAACTTGCACAGATTGTTAATATCAATGAAAGCTCGGACAAGTTTGAAAACCAGCTAGACCGGACCATTAACAGCGGAGTTATCGCCCTTGATTTAGTTAAAATTGCTATATTTGGCCTCATTAAGATGATAGGGCCTTCATCTTTCATCCAATCTTTACCAAACTTTACCAGATTGTTTATATAATTGAGAGCTAGGACAAGTTCGAAAACCAGCCAAATCGGAATAATTTCACCGGAGTTATGGCCCTTGTTTTGCTGAAAAATGCCATATTAAGCCTTGTGAACACTCTAGCACCTTCATTTATAATTTGATCTTTACCAAACTTGCACAGATTGTTAATATCAATGAAGGCTCGAACAAGTTCGAAAACCAGCGAAATCGGATCAGTAACACCGGAGTTGTGGCCCTTGATTTTTCTGAAAATTGCTGTTTTCTGCCTTATGAACGC
>JAWPHD010025118.1:0-17203 GCA_037043455.1 Cyrtodaria siliqua | reverse complement strand
GAATTGCCAATTCCAAGTCTTCCTTTCCATCACGACACACCTTTTGGTAAAGTGTCGTAAAATCCCTACTACCTACCTAATAAATGTATGAAATTACCAGACTGTTTTATACCCCGGGTTCTAGAGTTCAATACAGGGGTCAAAGAGCGTGAACCTTACTGACCTATTGACATACCGCAGCCGTCGAAATTGGTTCTAGTTTAAACTTGACATTTTCTAATGAATCCATTACTATCCGAGTCGGCCTGAGCAATAATGTTGATTCAATATTCCTAGTGAGTATCAATTTAGTGGCTCAGTTTTAACAAACTTTATCCATTTTACTGCTTTCTATATTACAATAAGTACTTCTAATGCACTTATTGTCTTCACTCTGTCACTAAAGTATATAACTTTGTTATACAGCATACCTATCATAATAATACTCACTCAAAATAATTCAAGGACCATGTTAAGGTTTTTATCATTTTTTAAAGTGCAGTACCTTTTAACAGTTTATTGTATTTTTGTAATTTTTAAGTTTAGTCATACCATAAATTATTTGAGGAGTATATGAAATGAAATTCACCAGGGTGAGTCATGAAAAATCGATATAAATCACTCCTGGGAATCTGTACACAGCGAGCACAGGTAGTAGTCAGTAGCGTATATTCTAATCCGTATGCGCTATCATCTTTCGTACTACAGCCCTAACATTTCGCTACGTGATCCTATTACTATTCGTAGCGTACAGTAACAGAACTGCAGATAGTTTCTACGGGATTTAATTTAAGTAGTTTCTTTTGGCACATGCATATTGATATGTCACATTACCCATACAGCTATGGTAATTGTTTTTCATAAATTTAATACGTTGATGTTTTTATACATAAGGGAGCCATAACTCTGTCAAAACCATTCACCGGAACATGGCGATGATATGCCCAACTAGACTTGGTACTCATCATTCCCGCAAAGATTCGTTTAAATCCGGCCAGGGTATCAGAGAGAACAAGTCGGGACAAAGTTTGTGTATTAAACCTTTAAAGGGCCATAACTCCGCCAAAACTCATCTTGACCGTAACAAGGCAATTATATGCACAACTAGGCTTGACACTGATCTCCTTGCCAAGTGTCATTGAAATCCGGCCAGGGGTCAGGAGAACTTGTCAGGGGGTAAATCAGAAAGAAATCAACTAAGCATCTTTTAGTCCATGGATGGTATTTATAATAATTATGAAGCACATGTTTGATGTTGTTTTCAGTTTTGAGTACTTCTAAGTTTATTTTGGTGTATTGGAATATGCATTCTTTGGGTTTTTTGGAGGCTATAAATAGAAAAATGTGAACCAATCAAAAACTTTCTAAAAATAGGTAAAATGACTGATTTTCAATCACGGGGAGATCAGCATGGAATAACTTTTTAAACGCCGGACTAGGTATGTAAAATTTAGCATTTCCTGATATGCAAGAGCATTATGAGTGCAGACATGACCCTGATATGTGTAGGGAAAAATTTTTAGTTTTATTTATTGACATTTGAAATATTGCTAAAATTGGTTTTTTAACATGTTTTGAGGGGTGGGGTAATCTTAAAGAAATGGACTAAAGTTGTACATAAAATGCTTTTGATACTTTTATTTGGTATGGAAACATGGGTAATTTTATTGTCTTCTAAGAAATGTATGACACTAATGATGATGTGATTTATTTTTGCTCAAGGTTTCAGGCTAAGGGCTTGTCATGGATTTGATGATTGAGAAATGTACATTAAACTGTGGAGTGCCCCCTCAGGACATAGATTGTGTATTAAACAATTTAAAGGTCATAACTCCACCAATAATCATTCAATCGGAACAACGGCGACGATATGCACAACTAGAGCTGGTACTTGCTCATCCCTAAAACGTTTCGTTGAAATCAAGCCAGGGGTTCGGTTCAGGAGAACTAGTCCAGACACAGTTTGTGTATTAAAACCTTTAAAGGGTCATAACTCCGCCAAATCATTCAACGAGGAGACAAAGTGGCGATGTGTACAACTAGGCTTGATACTGATAATCCTACAAAGTTTCGCTGAAATCCGGGGCAAATATAGGTGCTATCGTCTTCACGAGGCAAAATACAGCATATTTGAACTAATTCAAGGGCCATAACTCCGGTGTTTCATTGATAGTAACAATATTGTAAGGTTTGGTAAAGATTGGATGAAAAATGAAGGCCCATTTCGTCTTAACGAGGCAAAATTCAGCATTTTTAACTAAATCAAGGGCCATAACTCCGGTGTAAATGGTCCGATCTGGCTGGTTTTCGAACTCGTCCGAACTTTCATTGATATCAACAATCTGATAGTTCGAAAAAGATCGGATGAAAGAGGGAAGGCCCCTATCGCGTTAACGAACCAAAATATAACAAATTTTAACTAAATCAAGGGCCATAACTCCGGTGTAAATGGTCCGATCTGGCTGGTTTTCGAACTCATTCCGAGCTTTCATTGATATCAACAATCTGATAGTTTGAAAAAGATGGGATGAAAAGGGAAGGCCCTATTCGCGTTAACTGAGCTAAAATATAGCAATTTTAACTAAATCAAGGGCCATAATTCCGTGTAAATGGTCCGATCTAACTGGTTTTCGAACTCGTCCGAGCTTTCATTGATATCAACAATCTGATAGTTTGAAAACGATCGGATGAAAAAAGAAGGCCCTATCGCGTTAACGAGCCAAAATATAGCAATTTTAACTAAATTAATTGCCATAAACTCCGGTGTTACTGGTCCGAACAGGCTGGTTTTCGAACTCGTCCGAAGCTTTCATTGATAATGGTAAGGTTTGAAAAAGATCGAAAGAAAAATGAAGGCCTTATGGTGTTAACGAGGCAAACGTTAGCGGACAGACGACGATCCATCCCATAACATAGAGTTAAAAACACCTTCAACGTTTGTTTATAAATATCATTGCTCTAACCTTTCGTACTATTCACTAACCTATTCTCGCAATGTACAGATTCTCCAAGAGTGTAAATGTATTTCATATACTTGTCACACTACACCCCAGCATGATAAAAAATAGTTCGCTGTACAAGAGGTCATTAACCGTCAGAAGTGACAGCGAGGTCATTAACCGTCAGAGGTGATCAGCGGTCTATAATCGGTCATATACTATGCATGAATTGTTAAAAATAACCCACTTTGATGTGTTTTATTTAAATTTCTTCATAACCTACTTCTCATAATATCATCTGTATGTATTCGCATCAGTAGTTATTTGACGTCTTTGGGTGGGTGTTTTTTTTACATATGGACGGTTTATAGATGCATCCTAGACAGGAAGGCATATATCAAAAATCGTCTTGCCTTCGTAGACGTGTATGTTATGCACTAGTCTTCCATATATCTTTCATAATGATAAAAGATGGGTGCAAAAGAAACTTGTTTTGTTACAGTGTACAGTGTGCGAATACTATTTCTTGGCTTTTGGATAAAAGGTGATATTTATTGAAATATCCGATTTGAACCCAAACTATAACTATATAAACAAGTTTGTAATTATGACGTACGTATTGATGAAACATGACACAACGTATTAGACTGGTGAATATTTTGAAACTACTGTAACTTCAATTTATCAAACATGTTCGTATTAAGCATAAATATGGGGCGCCGTTTTTACTATTTAATCACTAGTTATAGATATCCATAATTGAATTAAAGATATCTATAATTCGAATATAAGATAGCTATAAACCGATTTATAGATATCTTAAAAATGAGATTATGGATATCTATAATTCATTGAAATAAATATATACTTATGGGGCGGAAATATTTCCAGGGGACCAGTTCGTGGCCATTGCATTGAATGCATTAAATTATATATATCATTGATTCAACGATATTTATGAATTGAAATGAATGTTGTTTAACGGCTCAACAACACGGTATAGGTTATTTAATGGATAAATCGTTTATGGATATCTTAAATTGAATTATAGATATATATAAATCTAATTTAAGATATATATAAATACTCGTCAATTAATGATATCTTAATATGAAGTATGGATATCCATTACATAATTCGAATATAGATATCTATAAATCGATTTAGAGATATCTTTAAATGAATTAAAGATATGCATAATTAGAATATGATATATCTATAAATAATTAATGATATCTATAAATAATATAAGATATCTTATATTCGAATTAAAGATCTCTTTAATTCTATTATGGGTATCTATAAATAGTGAATAAATCGTAAACCGGCGTATAAAAACGGCTTGCCTAGGCAGGAACGGGAACAGTATTTTTTTTTAAATTTCAATCACCAAATTAATGGTGATCAATTTATTCAGACCGTCATAGGTTTGTGAGGGTCGGGGTGGGTCACCCCTCAGCAAACCGTACAGCTTTATCAAAATTAAACCATTTATTTTCATCTTTACCTAATCCATCTGACAATCAGATTAAAATAATACAAGATATATGTTTTAATTTCCTCTGGACAAATCACCCAGACAAAATAAAGAGAACTGTTGTAACCCAAGATTATGAATATGGGGGATTAAGAATGATTAATATTAAACAATTCATATATTCATCGAAACTAACATGGGTCAGAAGATTCTTAGTTGGAGATAAAAAAAAAATGTATAAAAATCCATAAACATATGTATCAATTTACGACTAGCATGTTATTTCTGGGTAATGATTATGTAAAAAATGCAAAACAAATGCAATCCCTTTTGGAAGGATGTATACACAAGCCTGTATACTCTATTAAATGTTAAAAAAACACTGTCATGGAAACAATTTCTAACACAGCCGTTATGGTACAACAATAACATTAAGATCGGAAGATCAAGTGTATTTTATGAAATATGGTATGACAAAGGTATTGTATTTATTAATGATCTAATGGATAACAATGGTAATCTGCTTCCTTCTAGATTATTTATAGAAAAGTTTAGCATACTTTCAAATTTTATAGAATATGAAGGTAGGGAGTATCTCAAAATCTGAATTTTGCACATCTGGCCATCAACATAGAAAATCCAGTTTGCCCATTTCCAGTTTCTCAGAGCTGTCGCCCTATTTATGATGTTTTAAATAAATCAGGTGTGCAGCCAACATCTATTGCAAAATGGGGCCAATAGGGTTTAAATTTAGACAGAGAATAAACAATTGAAAATACCTTTCATTTGCACAAAAGATACCAAGTTAAAATGGTTTCAAATAAAAATGAATCACAGAATTACTGCTACAAACCTCCTTTTGGCAAAAATGAAAATAAAAAATGATAATTCATGTAGTTTTTGCACTGATACTTCAAAAACAATTACTCATCTATTTTGGGAATGCAGATATTCAAAAACATTTTGGGATAATTTCAAGATTACTTGCACAGAAAAGAATATACAAATTCAACCGGAATGGACTATGAAAATTATTATTTTGGGTTCCATTCAATAAGACATTGTTTTAAATAAATTACATCTACATGCAAAATACTTCATATATAAGTGCAAGTTAGATGGGAGATTGCCATTATTTGACAATTTTAAACCACAAATTAGATACCTATATCATACTGAAAAAATAAACGCTATAAAAAAATATCAATTGAAAATATTTGAAAAGCCCTGGTTGGCATATAAAACCCTTTTTTAGATAATCGGATCCTTTTTCATTAAATGTTACTCTGTGCTTTTAAGTAAATAGCAACGACAAAAACACCAGAAATTGTACTTACTAGTAAATATATTGTTGCACTACGTTTCCCACTGTTCCCATTGAGTAATGAAGAGTCACATCTCCATAGAATTATCTTTTCCTTTTTTTATATATATATTTTTCTCCACAACTATTTTTTCCCAGAATATAATAGGAAAACTCAGTGGAGATATTACATATAGAGTCACATGTATGTCTCGCTGTTCTAATATTGTGAGATGTAACATAACTTTCTTTCAATATAAATATATGTTAATCATCCACTTGGTTTTTTGAGAAAAAAAAGTTTTTTGCAATTTTAGAATGAATGCAAACATTAATAAATAAGTAAAGTTTATCATTTGAAGATTGTGAAATTAAATGTCTTCTAAGTTTTAAAGGGATGCATGCCAATCATGACATATTATCCACCGAAGACATTTTGAAATATATACATATTGCAATGCCTCCCTTTAAAACATTTGGCCAATATTCGTATTTGCACTCATTCTGAAATCGTAAATAACGAAAAAACCTCCCCATTTGTTTATGTCTATATTAAGATTTGCTTTAGTCTGGCTTCTGTAAATATTTGTTGTATTATATTTAAATACATATTTGATGCATATTTTATCATATAACGGGAACAGTAAAATTATCTAACCTTGCATAATGTATGGGCTATATTTGCGATGTGTGCATTCAGCTGGATTTCTTTTAGCAGAAAACCAGTTATTTCCGGTAAAACAAATACATACTTTCTTGGATAAATATAACTGATGAACAAAGTAAATGTCTAAACTATAAAATGTATAAAATTAACGCTATTTGTAAATAAGTTATTTGTTCATGATCTAGTTTTGCTAGAGTTTTGTTTTGCTGTAATGTGTATTGTTTGTAATTTCATACTCCCCTCCTTGGGTTTAATTAAACAATAAACTGTAAACTGTTAAAGAGACACAAACGGCAATCTCTATTTTTCAAAAACTCACGGCGTCCCGCTAGTTTTTATGTGTAACTTGTATTTGTTCAATCATTAATATTAATTATAAGAATAGTTTTAAGCAATTTGTTGTTGCATATTATTACTTTTTGATATTATTGCACCAATGATATATTAAAACTTATAGTATAATAAGACGAAATAGTGAATAGTTTGACTTATTTAAATGTAACCGGTAAAAGTAAAACTGATACAGGATATATATAAATCGAGACATCCATTTCAAACACTTCAAGATTGCCATGTGTCCCTTTAAAACCGAAGTCGATACATATAGCCTTATAGGTTACCTTCGTTATGCAAGCCAGAAACACATGATAATCAAAGATGTTTACCAAAATTCTACATAATTCATCAGTTTTAATCAGCATTGGTATTATCCTGTCAGACCATTTGCTCAAATTAGTAATGAAGGAACATACAATTGTTCCCCATTAACTCCTTCCAGTGAACTAATCAAAACATAAACAAAATATAATTCGCCGGCAGGAAATTCGTCTGCTTACTGCCGGCGAATACTAAAACACAGATAAAAGCTAATTAATGTGTTACTTACCCAAGGAACAACTAGTATAGCATACATCTAAATTAACTGCACAGCGTTGTGCTTACTCGCATTTCTCTATATCTCTCTCCGTTAATACACATACACAGCCAGTGCGATAGATCAAGTTAAACACAATATACATACATGTAGTGAATCCAGGTGGCGAAACCACGTGACCTTTTGAGTGGGTTCACGGCAAAAGAGATAAACAAAACCCTCGATTCAGGTAAGTTTCATAACTTTCTTAATATTTAACGAATTTTGATCAACTAAAGCGCACATACCCCTACAAATTGAGCACTTTTCTCCGTCGCAAAATGAAATACGATTCCTCCAGTACTTTCTGCGATTAGCCCTCTCAAAGTTTTGGAAATGAATGAAATCTTATGATTGTGTTCACGGCTCTCGCCTAAAATCAAGTACAGCGGCCTAAAAAACGCCGAATTCTTGCAATTGTGCTTCCATGAATGTGCCCAATGCAAAATTGGAACAAATGTAACCAGTTATAGTGAAGATTTACACGAACATTTGCGTTAGTTGATCGATTTGTATAATGATTGCGTACACGGGTGGAAAAACTCTAAATGATCACGTTCACGGGTATTTGGGTGTAAATACTGAGCATTGCTTTGGTTTTGCTCTAAACGTAAAAGGGCAGTTTAATGTTTTACTTCATGTCGCTAGAGGTATTCTGTCTTTGATGAAACATGTGTATTGCGCCCAATCTTGGACCATATACAAAAACTTTGCAAAACGTTTAACTGCCCAATTCTTTACATTTCTTTACACCGAAATATGCCTGTCTGCTTTAAGAACATGTTCGTTCTAGTACTTGACTGTTTGACATGTCAATGAATACCGATTTTAAACAGAATTAAATCAAAGTGATTGCAAAAGTCGAACACTAAACAAGTTTATATTCCGGTGACATAATTTTATTTTCAACGACGTTTCCCCGTTGGACAGTCAAGTACTAGAATAAACATGTTCTAAAAGCAGACAGGCGCATTACGAAAAGAAAAGTATAGGGATTGGACTGTTTTTCATAAGCATTACGAGACCATTTTGGTTAAGCTTGTTTAGAATAGCTTTGTTTGTTTCGTATTAAAAACATTTTATAAGATATTTTTATAATATAAAAAATCAAATGTGAAAATATGATGAATACATTTTTAAAATGGTCGCCTGAAATGTTCAGATACCATCATGACGAAACTCAAATTCAATCTATCGCTGGAAAAGTGAGCACAGAAAGTCATTGTGGATTAAAACAGCAGATGACTTTTTACAAAGTATTTTCCAAGTCAAATACAAAGAAGGTCAATAGAAGTTGACTGACTCTTATATCTAAATAATCCCACCAGAGAGGAAATATGAAACTTACATGAAAATGGAAAAAGCAGTTGAGACAATGTGCTTGACCGACAACATCTTTCTCACAACTTATCTGAAACCATATCTGAAGGAATTTCGGAACAATATCAAATGAATCAGTTTCTGGTTGCAGAGACTGATAAAGTTTATAACTCTTCTGCCAACTGTTTTTGAAAAAAATTGAGAAGGATTTTATGCTACTTTTCAATGGATAACATTATAGGGTCAAACACATCATGCTATCAAATGCATTCAGACATTTTACTCACGATGCACTAACTAGTTAAATGAAAGGAATGAAAATAATATACTGAATCACAATGGTCAGTTTGCCTATGTGTACTACATACGATGTATTGAATTTAGCCATGTGATAGTTTTACATGTTGTTTTTTATTCAAAATATGTCGTTTAGCGACAGATGTTATGCTTTTTTAAAATCAATGTAAGAAACATATTTCGTAAATAATTTAACTAACTTCATGAACCATTGAAAATATGCTAATAAAACCAGCGTGTTAATTGAAAATAAAACATCTGTAGCTCGAATGTGTTAATTTCCTAAAGGCTTTGATAGCCAGATAATATTTTTTATTGTCTAAATAAAAGTTTCGACACATGTAACAAGGTGAACATTGTTGACTTCTTTTTCCCTCAATAAATTGACGCCTCTCAGTGGACACCAAAAAGCCTCCCTGATATATTATGTATATCTTGAAACCAAACTGGTCCGTTAACACGGCTTGAATGTTTTCTGTTGCCAGATCCGTCTACATGTTCAAGCATTGAAGTCGTTAAGCAATCCATTTGAATATATATCAGAGGCGTTGCTAATTCTCACGTTAGTAACACTGAAAATCGAAAATTAAAAAGGTTAAACGTTTAAAAACTTAGGAAAAAAGGAAAACACATTAAAAAGGTAAGTATATGACTACCCCTTCCCATCCCACCTCTCTGAGTTCATAGGAAGATGGCCACGATTCGCCTATATATATATTTGAAGTCCCGATGAGTTTCTTGCATTTGAGATTTACTAAAACATGGCAGAGAAATAATTGATAATAGAGTATATTGTGCTAAAAATACAAAAACTATTAATTGTTAACACGGTTCTTTTAAGAAAATCCATCCATACATAGTTGTTTTAACATATATATATACAGGTGCACATAAAATGCAAAACGGTTATAATTCTTACTACATTATTATACACTCTTTATGGGACGGGCCTCATCCTTTGACAAAAAACTAATAATCTCAATTTCCTTGTGCAAATGTATTTCTTACAGCGATTTACAGTTACCTATAGAAATTCTCTACCCCCCCCCCCCCCCCCCCCCCCCCCAAATACAATAGGCTTGAAATGTGTCTTTAATAAGACACGGGTGTATAGGTAAAGGGATACAATTCAACAAAAACATGTAGCTAATTAAACAGTCCTTGAGTATATGTTCAAATGGGATACAAAACTTTTGCTTTTTTTTCTCTTAAAATATTCCCTTGAACTATTTACATTGTTAAAACACTTTACGTTATTACATTGTCCGTCTGGTAAAAAACTCTTACTAAGCTTCTATAACAGGTCAAAACCTTTCACACTAAGTTTGGATTTATTTCTGCTGACAGGGCATTATTTGGTTAATCATTCGATAAATAAAACTCGATAACATGAAACTTAATGGTCATTTAGTTTCCTGGTAACAACTCTAAATATATTATCCGAGACCTACATTCATGGCAGTGACTGGTATCCTGAAAGTGTATCGGAACTAACAACAATAATCAACTCATATAGTAATTATGTACATTGTACGTGAACAAAATGAACATATGTCACTTTATTTCAATAAACTATTGGTCCGAGTATGTCATTTCAGGTAGTACCCTTTGGGCGACACTCTGATGTTGCCTTAGGGTTCAGATTTTGCATTACACCTCACGACTTACCTTTTGGCGACATCATAAAAATGTATATCTTTTATCTATATCTCTTTTCAAATTTCGTCTGTCGCACAAAGTTACAAATACAAAATAATGTCTATTTTACATTTTATATGCGAAATAATACAAGATGTGTTTATAATACAACAATGTCACCCAACGGTAGCTATTTCAAGCATTGTATCCGAACGGTGGGATTTAGACATATATATATATATATATATATATATATATATATAATACTCCGAGTATATACTCCATTGTCCATTAATGAGGGGTCACACGGCAATCTTGAAGTTATACCATGCAATTAAGGTGGCATCCCGAGTTATATATCCAGTATCGTTTTAATTCAAAGCTGCTAGCATATTATTCAGTACAATGTTGAGTTCTGATAAATGTTTGTCTTCGTTATTCATCGAAATGTTTAAAATAATAAAATCAATCAAAGTAATTACTATCATTTGCTTTAAACTGCTCTTATTATTAATATTAATGATTGCATCAATGCAAGTTATGTAGAAACATTTACAGGACTCCAGGAGTTTTAAACACATCGAGATTGCCGCGTACCCATTCAAATGTTTGAAGGATTCAAATATGCTTCAAGTCCTTATCCCGCGATCAACAGGCACATTTTACAACAGATTTACACCGTTTCTAAACCTACTGACGACGAGGTATGTATCACTCACATATTTTGAGAATCCAAACTCTAAAGACACAATATAAATGACTTTAACCAGCACGGCCAATCCAAAAACTGTACATAGCGTCGAATTAAGAGTTACCAACTCATAACTTATTTTATTCATATTCAATCACACTAAAATCAATCATAATAAAAGGGGCAGAATGAAAAAATACAGAAAATATTGCTTCATTATTTATTGAATTCGACTTGATTGTGAAAATTAAGATAACCTGTTATCAATATAATCATCACAGCCCATTAACAAAATAACGGTAACACTTATAAATATGTTGATGATAATAATAATCTACTGTATAAAAACAACAAATTTATTATCACAAATATTCACATCATGGAATATAATGCATAATCTCATCGTTACTCTCAGGAAGAAAAGATCTTCATAATTTAAGTATGGCGTGCACAATCGGATCAGAACTCTTCAGCCACAGTATACCGATTTACGACAGACAGACGACGAAATACAGACAAATAACCATGGTCAAAGTTTTAGACTGGCAAACAAGAGGGAACAAATAATACCACGCAACAGTTTCTTTCAAATGTATGTGAACGCATGGTAATTCGGAAAATCAATACAAAGTTCGTTGTGAAATATATTTGCAGAAAGCAGAGTTAGAATTATGCTACAGACTACTTGTATTCACTAAGCCATAACACTACTATACAGACAACTAGTATTCACTAAGCCATAATACTACTATACAGACTACTAGTATTCACTAAGCCATAACACTACTATACAGATACTAGTATTCAGTAAGACATGACACTACTATACAGACTACTAGTATTCACTAAGCCATGACATTACTATACAGACTACTAGTATTCACTAAGCCATAACACTACTATACAGATACTAGTATTCACTAAGCCATAACACTACTATACAGACTACTAGTATTCACTAAGCCATGACACTACTATACAGACTACTAGTATTCACTAAGCCATAACACTACTATACAGACTACTAGTACTCATTAAGCCATGACACTACTATACAGACTACTAGTATTCACTAAGCCATAACACTACTATACAGATACTAGTATTCACTAAGCCATAACACTACTATACAGATACTAGTAAGCAGTAAGACATGACACTACTATACAGACTACTAGTATTCACTAAGCCATGACACTACTATACAGACTACTAGTATTCACTAAGCCATAACACTACTATACAGACTACTAGTATTCACTAAGTGACAACACTACTATACAGACAACTAGTATTCACTAAGCCATAACACTACTATACAGACTACTAGTATTCACTAAGCCATAACACTACTCTACAGACTACTAGTATTCACTAAGCCATAACATCACTATACAGACTACTAGTATTCACTAAGCTATGACACTACTATTGCAAACCAAACGAATTAATCAAACCACATAATTAAAACACATGTTAAAACAAATCTTTTTTGTTAAACAAATGGAGGCGCTCGCTCTGCTACCTTTGAATCTTCTTTTTTTGTTAGACTAGGACTCCAGAAAACCCAAAATGACAATCTCAATAATTATTTAAAATGCTTATCATGGACTAGACAACTGTGACTACCATTACAATGTTTTTGAAATCTCGTCTTGCAACCTAGTGACGGTGTGCCGCGCTAATGAACGATCTCATAGAGGGCTATAGTCACGTCTGTGTCGTCGTGTCCCATATCCACAGCTTCTGTTATAAACAGTGCAGCGGTGTAACTTCTGATTAGAGTGTTTTCCCCATATCATCACTCCTGACTGTTTTGTCCTCTGTCGTGTAGTCTCATATTACAGATTTGTTTTCATCTGCCAACTTTCGTTTCGCTGATGTCGAGTAAGGTCGGCTGATATGGCCACGCAAAGGTCATTTATTTTCCAAACCGTTTGCATTGCAACGATGATGATGCAAATTTGACCGGGGAAAGCAGCACGTGTATATTCCTCGATCTTCGTGCGCTAACTCATACTGGACTAAAATGCTTATTATATTTGAATGGCCTTCAACGTTCTGACATACCGGTACATGTTTCTTTGATCCAGATGCTAGTTTCATCATTTCTGAATTTCATTAAACACTTATACAACAATAAGTCTTTTGATTTAAATGATGTTATACGTCATTTTTAGTACATGTTAGGTTATAATGATATACGACGGTCGATTTTTTGTTGTGGTAGAGGCAGACCGCCCATTTTTTTTCATGGGTAGAACCAGAACTGTATACCTTCCGCCATCCGTACGAGTCGACACTTTCTCACAGATGGGCGGGAGGTATACCAGAAAATGGTCTGTTTCACTGATATACATCTTATTTAGGTATTAGCTGAATGTTGTCTTAAAAGACTAAAAAAACAACGTTGGCTGAAACAAGCGCCCCAAACAATAGTATGTCAAGTTAGGATGATATTTATTGTATAGTTCGTTTATTCCAGCGCTTTCACCCGTGCACGCAATCATCGCATTTTCCGCCCGTTTACGTTTTCATTATACAAATTTTCTTTTCACTGAGAATTGTCAAATTTGTTCCGATATTGCATTTGGCACTTGCGTACAAACCGAATGGTAAGAATTCGCCGTTTTAAGGCCGATCTACATGGTTTTAGGCGAGAGCCGTCAACATAATCATACGATTTCACTAAAGAGGCCCTCCCAGGGGTTTTGGGGATCTGGGGAACATGGCCAATTATTTTTAGGGATCTTTGAAACATTGGCAAATACTTAAAGGAATCCAGGGATCAAAGACCTACTTTTAGGGATCTAGGGAATAGAGTCACAAAAGAAAAGAATCCAAGAAAAAGAACCTACCTATAATTGCTATAATTTATCTTTAAAACATGGCATTTGGACAGTTGAGCACTGCTGATTGCTTTGGACGCATTTTAGTATCACCTTTCAGGTGTCCATGTGCACATGTGTCTATTTTTAGCTGTACTGATTACATATCAGCAGAGCTTATGCCGTGGTGTGTTGTCCATTGTTCATCTGTCCGTTTGTGAACTTTTTTTGTGGCAACTATTCCTTTAAAACTGTTGTATGGATTTTCATGACACTTTACAGGAATGTTGCCCATAAGGTATAGATACTCCTAGCAAAAAGTCAAGTTGATGTGAAATTCAAGATGGCTGCCAAAACTAAAAATAGATTTTTAAAATAGTAGTTTGTAGCGACTACTCCTCTGAATACATAAGTGATAATAATATGGGACCTATGCTAAAATGATCAGCATTACATAATATTGGTCATTTGAAGAAAATGAGTTTGATTCAGCATCAAACATGGCCACCAGCGGCCATCTTTGTTTATATAGAGTTATACAGGAAAATATTGTGGCGACCTCTACTCTGAAACAACTAGATGGAGGTTTATACAACCTTATAGGAATGTTGCTCTTGATGTCTAGTTGGTCATAAGTAAAAATCAATTCGGCAATAATTTCAAGATGGCCGCCTCAGCTAATACTGTTGCAAACCAAAAGGGTTACTAATTTGGAAGCTTTAACAAATTATTGGCATGACATGAAGTTGATCCTAAACAAAATTCATTTGTATTTGATTTTAATCATGGCCGCCAGCGCGAATCTATCTTTGTTTGCATAGAGGTATATAAGAAAAACTCGTGGCGACTACTCATCTGAATCTACTTGATTGATTTTTATGAAACTTCACAGGAATGTTGCTCTTGATGTCCAGTTGGTCCTAAGTAAATATCGGGTTGTCCTGAACTTCAAGATGGCGGACACAGCTAAAGATAGGTTTTAAAATTACAACTTATGGTGACCATGTGTTATTGATTTGGAACCTTTACCAACATGACTGACATAGCATAAAGTTGGTCCTAAACATTTGTTTTGATTTGAGGTCAAACATGGCCACCAGCCAGTTACAGATGAAAAACGTGTGGCAGCTACTCCTCTGAAACTACTTGAATGAGTTTTATGAAACTTTACAGCAGTGTTAGTCTCGTTACAAAAAATATTTTAATCGGAGAAATATTGAAAATAACTGTACTTTCCAAAACAATGAATCAAGAGAGGGTACTAACTGGCAAGTACACTGGTGAGTCTGGTCAGCTATTTGGGGTGGAGGAGGGGTTGTACAGTTGGTCAGTGTTCACCCTGATCTCCCACTGCCCGCTTCTCCCTTCTGTTTCCATTTTCTGATCTTTTCTACAGCCTTCCCTTTCTCGCTCATTCCAACGCAGTCCACCATTTTATTTCCCGTCGCCACACCGTCTTCTGCGCTTATCAATTATTTCTGATTTGATTGTGTTACCCCCGCATCACCCCCTCCTCCAATTTGAGATTATTTGTAAATACACCGCACTAACAACCCCTCGATATAATATCCTTGATTGGGATAGTGAGTGTGTGGAGGAAGGACTCTGAGAGGCAAGGGATAATTTACAAAATGGTCAAGGGGTTAGTCTTCCATCAGGACCCTTTCAACCCTCTTTTAGTTCATGGCAGATGAGACTGAAAAGTGCAGATATCCTGTGTGTCATCTATAGTGAAATCAAACACGATTCCTTTGAAATTGCAGATGAGGATTACATACATATGCAAACTGAAGTGAAGATCAAAAAGTACCAGGATAAGAGGACAGAACGAAGACTTTTTTATTATGATGATGTGTAAAAGGTACAAGCAGTCCAACGAAGACTGCAGTATGTGTTTCACATAAGGGAATACTATTTGGTACATTAAGTGAAATGTGTCCAACACTTTTGGGGATCTTGGGAACAGTGTAAATACTTTTAGGGATCTAGGTAACATGGACAAAATACTTTTGGGGAACTTTGGCAAAAAACCTTTGGGGATCTGGGGAACAATGGCCATTACTTTAAGGGATCTGAGGAACAAGGACCCCCATGGGAAGGCCTCACTAAACGAACGCTAGAAGGATTGTCAATAAATACTGGAAAAGGGATTCCTTGAGAGCATGAACACAAAGTAGAGAGAAAAGTAGCAGACTCGGTTTTATTGGGTATGTTTATAAAAGGTAAAATAAGTTCCAAAACCTGAAACCTCTGACGCCCACTAGAACAGGTATTCATTCGACTTTAAAGCCACACTGAGTTTGATCAAAAGATCGCAAAGGACCAGTAAGAAATAACAATACTGATTGGTAGTCGGTGCGACTTTTTACATCCACCACACAGTATGAACGAAGCTAGTGTGAATGTCAATGAATGCTGAAAAGGGGATATACTGGAAGCAACAAACACAAACAAGAAAAAAAAGTAACAGACTCGCTTTTATTGAACCTGTTAGTGAGAGGTAATAGGGTGCAAAAACTCCCACGTCCCCTAGCACTGTCTTATGTGGTATTTTACTTTAAAAATAGAGTGGGCTCGAAGATCCCAAAAGTCTAGTAAGTAATAACACTACTGAGTTTTAGTCGGGCGACTTTCTACAACCGCCACACAGTTCTTTTGCTAACTAGTGAGTATTGCAATAACTACTGAACAGGCTAGGCGATCCTTTGGAACAAAAGAGTATATTTGATATTAGACTCGGTTTTATTTAAACTGTCCAAGAGAGGTAATATAAGACTCATCACCTCTCAAGGCCCTTAGCACCGGCTTAAATTGTATTTTAATACGTTAAAGCCACACTGATTGGGCTTGAAGATAACCACAATAGCAGTAAACATGTTAACTCCATGCATCTCCATATCCTTTTTTTTATGATTTAAATGGATTCTATATGTGTTAAAATAGTACAAAATCATTAAGTCAGTAATATACCATGTTTTAAGTCAACTTGTATGTTTTAGACAGACAGTAATGCACAGCGTGTGAAAGCAATAGCGACTAAACACAATAAATCTCTTCGTGATCTATAACAAATAGTGCACTTCACTTGATTTCAGTGTGTTCGCAAATGTCTTTACTATCTACAAAATTAATCGGGTTCGTAATTATTAAA
>JAWPHD010025117.1:0-17203 GCA_037043455.1 Cyrtodaria siliqua | reverse complement strand
TTATTTTTTATTATTTACTTTCTTCAAATTTCCTAAATTATATATGAACGTCGATTGTTTGTCTTATTGTAAATGTAAAGCTCTCCTAAATGTTTGATTGCATTATTTTATCATTTTACTTTTTTTTTCAAACTTGCTTCGATGAATGTAGTTTGCTTTTTCATAATTATCTTGTATCCTTCAAAGCTATTGTAAAGGACAGTAGGTATGATAAGGGGCAAAATTGGCCCCCGATATTGAAAGTTCTAATGCACAAGATTTGAATATCTGCTACAAATGACCTGACTCTTTACTAAAACTCATTACAAGTACGTTTGAAGGCTCTAAATGAGTTGAAGAGCCTCACAAACAAGGCTGTTTCTTTCAAAATATGACATCTTTGTTCATTTCCAGAAGTTTTCAATCAGTGTTTGGTCTTGGAAATACATAGCTCACCCTGTAGCACAGCTGATTGTTTGTTGAAACAGGTACTTGATAGGGATGCATCAGCAGCAAAAACACTGTGTGTGCTCGGAGATTCACTCTATATGTTTAGATTACTTCAACATGTACAGCAGATTATATATAAACTTTATTTTTTTGCATTTTGAATAAATTAGGGGCCAAAATACGCTCTTATCATACCTTGTACTTTAAACTTTCCAGAATGTTTGATTTTTTGGATCTAGTTTTTGTTCTTGTAGCTGTATATTAGCTAACACATTTGATATTTAATTATTATAGACATTATTGTTTAATTGTATATAATTATTTTTTTGGAAATGAACAACTTCTAATAATTTCTTTTAATGGTATCCTGTTACATTATTTTTAACAAAATTAAAAAAATGGGTTGGAGTGGTGGAGTGTGTGTGTGTGTGTGTGTGTGTGGGGGGGGGGGGGGGGGGGGGGGGGGGGGGGGTTATGGGGGAATGAATTATGGGAAAACAATGAGAGAAAATATAAAAATAAAAAATCAATGGAAAAAACATGTATTGTTGCCAAAACTGGCTAATGTTTACATATATGTCCGTTAGCTGTAAAGCTAATGTTTTCACATAATTATGTCCGTTAGAAGTAAAGCTAATGTTTACAAATATCTCCGTTAGCAGTAAAGCTAATGTTTACAAATATGTCCGTTAGCAGTAAAGTTAATGTATACACGTATGTCTGTTAACAGTAAGCTCATACTTACAAATATGTCCATTGACAGTAAAGCTAGTGTTTACACGTATATCCGTTAGCAGTAAAGCTAATGTCTACCCGTATATCTGTTAGCAGTAAAGCCAATGTTTACACGTATGTCCATTAGCAGTAAAGCTAATGTGTAACGTATGTCCGTTAGCAGTAAAGCCAATCTTTACACATATGTCCGTTAGCAGTAAAGCCAATCTTTACACATATGTCCGTTAGCAGTAAAGCTAATTTTTGCACTCACTTGATACTTTCTGGTGATCAGGAAATACACCGAATTTCAAATAAACTTCACTTTTCAAGAAGGCGGAGCTATCTGCACACACATCCGGCGTACCTCAATAGAAAATGACTACTCCACGGTTTGAAAATATATTGTAACTATAAGAACTGATTCGCAAATTTTTGTGTTTCTGCGGTTTGGAATGCCGGTAGTAAATGGAAAATTTACCATAAAGTGCATATGTGTTTCATGGATTATTTTTGTTGCCATTCGCTATTGACGTTGAAAACTGCATTAACGACGAAAATATGCAAATCAATTCTTAAATACATTCAGCTTTGATGATTATTGTGACAGACATGTGATTTATAATATTGTATATAATATTACCATTGAATTTATGATAATGTCAACATTTTGATAACATATTATTATAATTATAACCAGTGATCAAGATGGGCTGGTAAGACAATGGAATGTTTTATTTTGTTTTCATATACATGTATATATATATATTACAGGAAAGGATCCAAGGGAGGGAGTGGGGGTTGGGGTGGGGTAGGGGGCGCACCCGACATTCCTCCACTAGTTAACATCTGAAAAGTTATGAACATTCGTACGTATAAAGCAATTTTGTTTGTTATTCCTTTGGATGTCAATTTTTTTTTTAAAGTTGCTTCCTCTGATAACTGAAAAAAATGTGTGCGTGTGCGTGTATTTCGTGTTTTCTTTGTTTTGTTTTTTAAAGTTGCACCCTTCCTAATCTCAAATCCTGTATCCGCCCCTGTATTATGTTGTATTTTATGTTTCGTTTGTATCCGGTTCATTAATGAAGGAATATTTGAGATGAAGCATTGTTGGCAGTTTCAGGCACAATCAAAGTGAAATCTAAATACTTTAATCACCTGGTGGGGAATAATATGTAATGAATGAAAATACCAAACTGTTTAAAATTGATTGGAAAATACACTTTTAAAGGAACACACGGCAATCTTGAGTTTTATATCAAGCATTAAATTTAGCACCTCTATGTATTAATCCTGTATCATTTTGACTTTAAAACTGCTTGCATATAATTAAATAAAAAATTGAGATTAAATTGTATTCGTCATTCTACCAACTATTTAATAATAATATTGGTGCAATATAATATATAGCTATTAATATCGTAAACAATTTGCTTTGAATTATTCTAATAATTAATATTAATGACTGAGTTACAAGTACAAGTTATGTAGGAAAACTAACGGGACGTCCTGAGTTTTTACGAAATCAAGATTGCCGTGCGTCCCTTTAAAGCCTAAACATTATTTTTTTGACATGACCCTCGTCAATTCCCCAATTTAAGGTACTATAGCTGCATATAAGGCTAGTGGGCATGCCCCAAAAGCAAATAGAAGTGTTTCTGCGCTTGGTTTACCACGGAATTCAAGCTTGTGAAACATGGCCGTAAACCCGTACATTAGGAGAGAAATTAACTTATACCTTCATCCATCGTTCGTTGTAGCAACATGGATATAAAAAGCATCACTGTAAAAAACAGTTCTTTCAACATATGATTCGAACTCGAGACCTTTGGATTGATAATCTGTACACGTAACCATTAGACCACAGAGCCAAGTGAAATAATACTTTTCACTTTATCTATTAATAATGGACTTTGGTTATTTCTTGATGTTATATTTCAACAAAACATGCGCAGTACATTTTCAGACCTTTTCAGCGTATACTACATGTATTCTAATGTTGGAACTTGTAATAATATACATTTTCTGGTGCATTTTTTGTACAGTCTTTGTTGTAAATATGGACTTAAAAACGCATTGAATTACACACAAAAACTGAACAAAGGATAACACCTACAATGCTCAAAGTATATCGACAATTAACGCTAGTTAAAGCAAATAGATTGTCAATCCAAAGGCCATAGATTCGAATCTCGCATAGGCTATAATATTGTTCAGTGAACATGGTGAATGGGTATGGTGTGTATGATTGTATGCATATTGTATTATGGCGTGTAGTTGTGTATGCATATTGTATTATGGTGTGTGAGATTGTATGCATATTATATTATGATGTGTAAGATTGTATGCATATTGTATTATGGTGTGTAAGATTGTATTATGGTGTGTAAGATTGTATTATGGTGTGTAAGATTGTATTATGGTGTGTAAGATTGTATTATGGTGTGTAAGATTGTATGCATGTGATATGGTTTGTAAGATTGTATGAATATTATGGTGTATAATATTGTATGCATATTGTATTATGGCGTGTAGTTGTGTATGCATATTGTATTATGGTGTGTCAGATTGTACGCATATTGTATTATGGTGTGTAAGATTGTATGCATATTGTATTATGGAGTGTAAGAGTATATGCATATTGTATTATGGTGTGTCAGATTGTTTGCATGTGGTATGGTGTGTAAGATTGTATGCATGTGATATGGTTTGTAAGATTGTATGAATATTATGGTGTATAATATTGTACGCATATTGTATTATGGTGTGTAAGATTGTATGCATGTGGTATGGTTTGTAAGATTGTATGCATATTGTATTAATGGTGTGTAAGATTGTATGCATGTGCTATGGTTTGTAAGATTGTATGCATATTGTATTAATGGTGTGTAAGTTTGTATGCATATTATATTATGGTGTATAATATTGTACGCATATTGTAATATGGTGTGTAAAAGTGTATGCATATTGTATTATGGTGTGGAAGATTGTATGCATGTGATATGGTTTGTAAGATTGTATGCATATTATGGTGTATAATATTGTACGCATATTGTATTATGGTGTGTAAGATTGTATGCATGTGCTATGGTTTTTAAGATTGTATGCATATTGTATTAATGGTGTGTAAGATTGTATGCATATTGTATTAATGGTGTGTAAGATTGTATGCATATTGTATTATGGTAAGATTGTATGCACATTTTAGTAATGGTGTGTAAGATTGTATGCATATGTATTATGGCATGTAAGCTTGTATGGATATTGTATTATGGTGTGTACGATTGTATGCATACTGTATTAATTATGGTGTGTAAGATTGTATGCATATTGTATTACGGTGTGTAATTGAATATGCATACTAATATGTATCATAGTAGTTTGTAGTTATCAACTAACCAGAATAAAAAAATATATAATCAGACGTCTTCTTTATTTGATCTGATATGAACTTGGAGAAAACTCAGCGAAGTTAGAGATCAAATTCTTATTAGATTATCCAATTTATAAAGGCCATCTAACATACTCATTTTATTTGAAGGTTGAAAACCTTGCATTCAATATATGTTAACTATGGCCACTCAGTCGTTTCTTTCTGATCATCACTGTGTGTGGTTAAGAGATATAAGTCAAATGTCTTGTGAAGTTACAGAGATGTAAGTCAAATGTTCTTATTTGGTTAAACGGAGTTAAGTCAAATGTTCTTGTGTGGTTTAATGGCGGTACGTCAAATTTTACTTGGTTAAAGTATTTGTGTGGTTTAAGGAGTGTACGTCAAATGTGCTTGTGTGGTTTAAGGAAGGTAAGTAAAATGTTCTTTTTCGGTTAAAGATGTCAAATGTCGGTTTTCAGTTAAAGGGAGGTAAATCAAATGTTATTGTGTGGGTTAATGGAGGTACGTCAACTTTTCTGATTTGGTGAAAGGGCTTTGTGTGGTTTTAGGAGTGTACATCAAATGTGCTTGTGTGGTTTAAGGGAGGTAAGTCAAATGTTCTCGTATGGTTAAATGGAGTTAAATCAAATGTTCTTGTGTTGTTAAATGGGGATAATAAGTCAAATGTTCTTGTGTAGTTAAAGGGAGGTAAATCAAATATTGGTTGTTGTTGTTTATCCCTCTGATCATGTTCAGTAAGTGTATACATGGTTAAAGGTGGGGATCTCAACAGGTTCTCAGTTATGATCTAAATGTTCTGTCCCCAGGTGTGGTGCGATAGACCCAATGGCCGATGCTGGTTGGATGGTTGTATCCGTCTGTTCATGCCCAGTAAGTGTATATATGGTTATAGGCTGGGATCTCAACAGTTTCCATGTTTTGATTCAGGAACTGTTTCCACAGGGGTACGGATGGACCCAGGGCCCGATACTTGTTATGACCAGTAAGTTTATATATGTTCATATAAGTTAGGGATCTCAACGGTTTCCAAGTTATGAACCAGGGACTATAACCCAAGGGTGGGGACGGACCCGGAGTCAATGCTGGTTGGACGATTGTATCCGTCTGTTCAGGTCTCACATCACAGTCCAATAACGTTTACTGGGCCATTTTGAACATCCCGTTTCCAAGCTAAAATTCACTTTTGTATGAAACACATTCATTTGCCCACAAAAAACTATACAAAGTATGGTACGTTGACCAGTATTTTTTAATTTGAGTGATGGCATCCATTGCACTATTTTACTGCCAGTGTCGTCTAATAGCTGGACATCCAATTGCAGGCTGTGTTCATCTCACCTTCAACAACAATAAACATATATGTCATCAATTTATTAGTTTAAATATTTAAAAGCGAAGAACGCACTACCACATTTTATGGTGCAAGAATTATTCTACGGTGGGTTTCAAGGGAGTTAACACTGTAGTGAGACTTCCTGCCCATTAAGTGTATATATGCTTCTAGGTTAGGGATCTCAACAGTTTTCCAGATATGACCCAGGGGCTATTTCCCCAACTCTATGACCATAACTCAGGTGTTATTGGATACATCCGACTGGTTTTCAAACTTGTCCGAGCTTTCACTGATATCAACAGACTCCCAAAGTTTGATAAGATAATATAAACTGGGATTCAGCAGAATTAAATGTGTCGCCTGAAGTTTCTATTTTACTTATAACGACCTTGACCTTTGACCCGAATGACCTAAATTGCAATCCCAAGCTTCCTTTCCATATAAGCTGCACAGCAAGTTTTGATGCAAGATCTCATTCCTAACTAATGTCCGGAAACAGTTTTTATCCTCATGCTTTGAAAAAGCAAGGAGATATTAAAATCGCCTTTGTTTGTCCGTCCGTCCGTTACCGTATCTCCTCCTAAAACTTTGAGCGGAATTCAACCAAACTTGGTGGAGTTAAAAAGCACTAAAAAATAAATGACACTGTCATTTTTTCTTAATTTTGTTTATAAATTGGTATATATACTCGTCTACGAAAGATAAACAACACATTAAACGATTTTATTATTATATTAATTCAAATTCGGACGTCTGCCAGGATTGGGCGGACTGTAATATGGGGTCAATATTTTCCGTAATTATGTCTCAAATGGAATGTTATGTAGATGTGATAAAACTGTATACTTTTTGATCTTACGTCACCCAGTGGGACCCGGGGGAAGGGGCATCAAACGGTCAAATACCCTAGATAAATTATATAGTGGTAGAGAGACTCTTACTCTTAATCCTAAGAATATAAATACACACACACACATCGGGGAGGAACAAACATTTTTGGGGATATGAGCTTCCCCTAGAACTCAACCCGCTACAAATTCAATACACTGTGTTTTCTTTATATGTTTGCATATCAGTTGGTATATATACTGTCTATGAAAGTCCCCATGAAGTTGCCGTGGTAGAATACAAACATTGCAAATATCGGTAGAGGCAGATGGGTAGGACCACCCACTTCATGTTCATGTTGTCATTTTTATTATTGTCATTCAAGGTCTTCATCATGGCACCGTGTATGCAAACGTGGAAAATTGTGGCTCCATCGTAAATGGAGCGTCTACTATAGAATTTGCAGCAACTCTGCAGTTTTGCAAGTTAGAAGGTTCTAGGCACATTTTCCATATTTTATCTTGATGTAAATAGAGGATGAACCTGGCATGTTTATGCCTATTAGGCGTCATATGACCTTTTATGTGTTGGTGCGCCGTAAAACCCTATTCAATTCAATTCGTCTATGAAAGATAAATAACATACATTTTTATGTTTTCAAACATTGATGTCTTCCCAGAGGTCGGATAGAGGATGGAGGGGAGGATAGGGGAGGTGAATATGGGGTCAGTTACCTCTGAACGGTATACAACTAAATTAAGCGTACACCTTCCATGCATGATACCCAGTTTGGATACAGCGTTAAATATATTTTTATCCAATTGACATGTGTGAAAAACGCGTTGGTGTTTGCGATGGCGTGCCGTCGACTTCGTTCTAGTTCTATTTTTAGTAACACCGACATTGACCTTGACCCCAGTGACCTTATATGCAATACCAAGTTCCATTCCATATAAGCCCTATAGTCTTAACGAGGCAAAATATATCAAATTTAAGAAAATCAAGGGTCATAACTCCTGTGTTTATACTCCGCACTGGCTGGTTTTCGAACTTATCCGAGCTTTCATCGTTATTCAGCCAGTAGAGCTAGAAATAATTTACTTAAAATATATGTTTTATTCTCGCAAAATGTTTTGCTGTAGTGCATATATATATATAGCATATCACTGGATGTAATTGTGAATGTGATTTTTTTAAACCAGTCCCTTTTAAAGAGCAAAAGAGATCTGATAATGAGAAATAAATATCCAACTCGAGGATGCAGAATATGAAGCATTGTTAACATATGTCAATTATATATGTCCCAGGGTTGCAGATCCATTTTGCATTCTTTGAGTAGATGTGTAGAATTTATTACACACCACCTAAAATAACACACGCCTAATATATGTTTCAGGGTTGCATATTTTTCACCCTTTGGAATGTATACACACTAAAGTATCATCAAAATATTTCTGTTAATCAAGGCAATTCGCCAGGTTTTGAAAAAATGTACGAAAATAAAAAAATTGGAAATCGTCGAACACGATAAATACAAACAATATTGCAGTTTCGGTTTCGTGAACGTTAGTGTAAAATGCTTGCTACCGTTCACGGTCTCTAGCCCCGGGCTGAGTAGAACTCAATATTTAAAAAGTCAACAGAACAGAAATTTGGGCCATTTATTCTGAAGATGGTATGCATATGACGGTGAAAATGGAACATTGAATGAGGTATTTTCACACCATTCCATGGCCTGCGGCATATGGTCCCAGTTTCTAACAAAACACTTTGCAAAATAAAAAAAATGAAATTTCGTTGGAAGCAGAGGTTATGAAGCCTGCGTATCTGATGAAATCAAACATAGTCTTCGGTTTCACTAGCAAACGAAACAGATTTATCCAACACCAATCATGATAGATGAGAAAATAAAATTGATCTGAAAAACATCGAAATGTGTTTCCAATATTATTTTACTTTCTCCATACTTGATAAATAGATTTTTAAGAAACAAGTTTGTAGCGACTACTTCTTGAAAACTATAAGTGATATTGATATGGGACTTTTTCTAAAATGATCAACATGAACCGATGTTGGTCCTTCTCGAAAATCATTTTGATTCGACATAAAACAGCGGCCATCTTTGTTTACATAGAGTTATATAGGAAAAACTTGTGCTAGTACTATGCTCATAAAACTTCACAGGTTCCCATGGCTGATCTAGCTATCAAAATCTATCAGTAGATCTTCAAAGTCATTGACCTCTTTTTTTAAACATCATTATGTAAAACACCATACAAACAAAAAACAAATTCACAAAGTGAAGTGGGGGCTATATAGAATCACGTCCGTAACGTCCCGTCGCGTTCCGTTCCATAACGCATTTTTTATCCTCATCTCATAACACATTTGCATTATTTGCATTCCTCAAACAGTTTTAAATGGGTTGTTCCAAAACGTCATATACACATAACAGCTGATGACATAATATCCCTCTACGTCACCCATTATTGGAGGGTGAGCCTGGCATGTTCATTCTGTTAGGCGCCATATAACCTTTCATGTGATGGTGCGCCTTAAAACCCAATTATATTCAATTCAGTTGACTTACAATTTAATTAGGGGTATTCATCACCTTCGGTGATAGTTCTAGTTAACAATTAGAAATATGCAACAAAAGGTTTGCTTTGAATTATTCAAAACATTATCAATAATGTTATGCAAAATAGTTGTGCAGAGAAACTAACGGGACACCAAAAGTTACTACTGTTGCGTTGTATGTTACAGTTCCTTTGTGGAAATCTATTAAAACTGGTTCCATAGCCTACCTATCAATATGTGCAATGAAAGTTAGGAGTGAGATGGGGCATGACTTTTATTTATTTTAGTTTAGATTTAGATTTATATACATGATGCTGTTCATGTTATCTATCTTCTTTTGTAAACAACTGCGCCTGTAATTTTTTTTATATAAAAAATGTTGTTGTTTTTTGTTCCAGACCCTAGCTGAATCACAGGTATAAACAAAAATAGATACAATTAAAAAAACACACAAAAAAAACACAAAAATTAACGTGTTATTTGTTGAAACAAACATACCTTAAGTTTTCCTGAAAAAATGTCCCAGAGTACTGTAGTACTGTAGTTAGACACTCTATCTTTTTTTTTTAAATACATTTTTATATATGTTTGTTTAGTTCCCAACACTGGTACAGCTATTTGTGAGCTGAATGTGAAGTTAGTCCAACCAGTAGGAATAAAAAACACTTACGGCGTTTGATGATTATGTGGATACTCTCTATGGTCATCCTTATAACATACATTGCCAAAGATACTCAACATTTCACGAGTATGTGTCGCTGACATTCGTTAATATACGAACGTGAAGCGGAAATATTTAATCAGATGTAATATATACTAAGTTTTTTTGTGTTTTTTTTAAAACAAAATCGCCAGCAAAATGAAATTAGATCAATTTTCATAATGTGCGAGAACTTGCAATGTTTAAATGTAAGCGTGATTTAACCCAAAAATCCATGTGTTTCAATGCATGAAATCTGACCGGTATGTCAAAGTGTTTGGTAGAGTTATGTCCCCCTTTCATGAAACTTAAACCTACAACCTAATCAAGCGCAAAACTGACCATAACTTAAAAGGTATTTGAACCATGTTCATGAAACTTCACACACATATCCATCTTACCCCAAGGAATGTTGTTAACCATGACCAATAACTCTAACTTTTATTTCATCAGAGTTATGCCCCTTTTCATAAAACTTTAACTGTTTGACTTAGGTTTATGAAATTTCACAGACATCGTCATCTTACCCCAAGAAATACTGTTGACATGTTTAATAACTCTGACTTTCATTTCAGAAGAGTTATACCTCGTTTCATAAAACTTTAACATGCAACCTAACCAAGTTCATAACTTGGCAACATATTGACATATGGTCATGAAAGTTTATGCAGTTTTATGCCCCTTTTCATAAACTTTAACACTTTAAAAAAATCTGCTCCATAATTCATGAAGGATTGCCCTCCCCCCTCCCATGCATGGCAGGCGACACAAGTATTCCATGGAACATCCTTCTAGTTATATCCACCCCCACCCCATACATGGCGGGCGACAAATGTGTTCCATGGAACACCCTTATACGCCACTTTTCATAAACATTTACACGTTAAAAAATCTTCTCCATAATTCATGAAGGATTGCCCCCCCCTCCGACACCCCCATGCATGGCAGGCGACACAAGTATTCCATGGAACACCCTTCTAGTTATATGCCCCCTATACACACCCATACTCATACATGCAGGCGACACACCCTTCTAGTTATATGCCCCCATACACACCCACCCCCATACATGACAGGCGACATACCCTTCTAGTTATATGCCCCCATACACACCCACCCCCATACATGGCAGGCGACACAACCTTTTAGTTATATGCCCCCCATACACCCCCACCCCCATACATGGCAGGCGACAAACCCTTCTAGTTATATGCCCGTTTAAACAATTATTACGGTATAGGGTTGTTATCTGCTCACACAAATTCCTTTTAGGGCTATCATTAGGGTTAGAGTTAAAAACTTAGGGGGCTTACCTTATAAGTCGCTATTTTGGGGGATGATGTTGCTAAAACACAAAGGATTAGCTACCTAACACCCATTTTGTTACAGACGAATAGGTGACAGAAGAAGCATGATTCGGTCTGCCTCCACCGCTAAAAATCGACCGTCATGTATAGCCTAAACATGAGCTGAAAATGACGTAAAACCCCGTTCAACAAACCAACCAACCAACCGAGTTGTAACCATGTTATCACAATAATTATATCCCCTCTTTCACAAAGTGACGTGGGGGCTATATAGGAATCGCGTTGTCCATCGCATCCCATAACACAATCATGTTCATTACTTGAAATTCCTCAAACACTTGTGAATGGATTCTTCCCAAACGTCATACCAACATAGCAACTGATGACCTTATGTCCCTCTATACATCACCCATCGTTGACTGCTTAATTTATTACAGAATTATGGCCCTTTATTTGAGTGGAGGAAGTGGGGGGGGGGGGGGGGGGGGTATTCATCACCTTCAGTGATAGTGATAGTTCTGTGACTTCTACATAAAGGTTAATTAACCAACCTTTTTCCAAATGTGGGGGGGGGGGGGGGGGGGGGGGGTATTCATCACTTCAGTGATAGTGATAGTTCTGTGACTTCTACATAAAGGTTAATTAACCAACCTTTTTCCAAATTTCTAAAACAAAAAATATGATTATCATGAGGAAATACGCCATCTTATTGACCTTTGACAATTTAATCCAGATGTTTTGTTTTACAATTCTATTATTAATATTTTACATTCCTTGATCCCTGGCACAATAAACTTGTTTAAATTAGCTATCCCGCCAACAACAGCCAACTTTTGCAACATGTACATCGTTTCTAAACCTACTTATGACGAGATATTTATATAACTTTACACATTTTGAGAATCCAAGCTCTATAGACACAATATAAACAGCTATAACCATCCAGGTCAAACCCTAAAACTGGAGCCTCAACAAGTTATCAACTCATAATTCATTTTACGCATATTCAATCACGGGTATTTTAAGAACCCGTCAATAAACCTGTACTTTAAATCGACACATTCACATTATTATATGACCTGAACGCCTGTATAGAGTTCTGATTAACGGTTTTGTAGTGTAATTTTCCCGTTATTTGGCGCGTCAGTTTCTTTAACGTTTTTGGAAGAGACAAATCCATTCGATATATGACCCCATATAGCTTATACATTGGCAATTCATATACATAGGTATATTAAAGGGATACACGGCATGGCGGCAATCTTGAAGATTTGTTCAAGCACTAAAATTAACGTCTCGGACTAGTAATGCACTATCATTGGACTTCAAACTTGATTGCATATAATTAAATAAAAATTCAAGTTTCCATTTTTGCGTCTTTTTCTACCATAGATTTAAATATGCATATATTATTGATCAATATAATCAACAGTTAATAATATGCAAAAACAATTTGCTGTATAATATTCTTATAATTAATGTTAATAATTGAAAAAAACGCAAGTTATGTACAAAAACGAATGAGACGCCCTGAGTTTTAAAACAATAAAGATTGCCGAGTGTCCCTTTAATGACTCTATATACATCTACAATGACGATTCAAATCTTTGTTCAGATTATTGAATACAATTTTAAGATATAATAGTGTCCTTTGATTGTAAAATAAATATTTACAGATCCTTCTTTAATTTAATATATCCCTTAAAGGGACATAATTATGGCAATCTTTAAATATGTATCAAGCATTAACATTTGTACCTTGATTTATCAATTCAGAATCAGTTTGACTTTAAACCTGCTTTCATACATTATTGTTTGGGGCGCTTGTTTTAGCCAAAGATTTTTTGGACTTTTAAGAAAAAAATATTCTACTACCTAAATAAGTTGTAAATAAAAATACCTTACTTGAGAAATAAAAGATCATGTGCGAAAGTTGTTTTTGATGCGTCATTTGCAATGCAAAATTATGCATTAATTGTAACCTTATACCTATGAATGCTTTTCTGTTAATTATGTTAGCTGTTGGTATAATGTTGTATATATATATATTTCACTATCGCTGTCAAGTTTATATGTATTTGTTGTATCCTCATGGGTCTTATCTGAATAAACAAAGTATTAAAGAGGCTCTACCTATATCTTTTTGTCCACCAATTGATAGACTATGAAAAAGGTAAATGGCAATAATTTCACCCAATGTAATATGCGTTTTGCTGGGGAAAAACAGGATTGAAAAGATCGGATTTTTGAAATTGTATTCGTAATTGTTTTAGACAAGCCGATTGCGGAGATTTTCCGATCTTATTCGTTTACAATCGGAACTACCTCGTCTGATTAGCGAAGAGTTCCGATCGATTCGTTTGCTATCGGAACTGCGCCGAATAGTTTGTAATCGCATTGCGCATGTCCGATAAAATCGTAAAAACTCGTAGTTCTCCGGCAGGAATAAACGGCTGGGCAGCATTTTATTCAAGATATTGTTTTGATCATAATTAATAATTTACAGAACTGGAATACGAACCATGTTTCTTTTTAGAATACTCATAAAATAGCTTTGTATACATATAAATGCGGTAATATTGAGTATTTAATATTTTACATTAAGAATCGCGTAGATATAAGTAGGCCACGCATTTATACGACACAATTAACCCAGGTAAACCAGGAAGTATTTTATCGAGTGTATTCCCGGTATCGTATAACTACAAGGTAAACAGTTTCAGTGAACACAGACAAACTTTACAGTTTATAAACACCCATAATAATGGCGTCTGTGAGTGGTAGAAAGTTTGTAAGATCTACTGACAAGGCGTCGGAGGAATATTTTGAGTATGTCTGTACTCCTTGTACAGCTGAAGACAGGAACTCGGAGGCAGTGAAGTTTTGTGAGGACTGTAGTGAATATCTATGTAGGGAATGCCTGAAACATCACAACAAATTTGCCGCGATGAGGAGTCATCGGATTGTAGATGTGGGGCCCATGTCAGGGCAGGGTCCACAACCAGCCAAGGTGGTTGTCATGGAGAAATGTGAGCGACACAACGGCAACCCCATAGATACATACTGTGAGAATCATGACGCTGTCTGTTGTCCTACGTGCGTGTCTCTTGAACACAGGTATGGAGAGAGAGAGAGAGAGAGAGAGAGAGAGAGAGAGAGAGAGCATATATGGGCTTATAATGAGACTGATTATCTTTTTCATAGAAAACAGGTGCTTATTTCAAGTTGTATTATTATTATTATACTAGTAGGAAATTCACATGTGGACGTTTTTATTTTTTATAAAATATGGCCAACCATAAACAATCTTTGGTGATTGTTTCCATCTTTTTAAAACACAAAAAATGACTCTACCTAAAACATGTATAGCAATTCGTTATATATATTATTGTTTTATATATTTCTTAGATAGAATATGTTACTTTATGTCGTAAGATTTTTACTGGCTTAATACCAACTGATGAAATCTGGGACAGGAAACAGCAAATAAATTTCATTAAATTATGGAAAATGTATTTTAATGAATGTCAGCACGTCCTACATCATACCGTTGTTGGAACAATGTATGTTGTATATTATCGTGTAACATATTCCAACTTTAAAATAATCAAATCTTAACAGAGTGAACCACTTCAAAATGAACGAAAGTAAACTTCTGCTGAAATAAGTATGTAATCATTGTGTTCCAACTCTTAGTCCTGCAGATATAAGCATGCCAACAGCATGTTCAAACTCTTAATTCTGCAGAATGAAAACGCCAACATTGTGTTCCATATCTCATTTTTGCTTGAATGAGTATGCCAACATTGTGTTCCAACTCTCAATTCTGCTGAAATGAGCATGCCAACACTGTGTTTCAACTCTCAATTCTGCTGAAATGAGTTTGCCAACATTGTGTTCCAACTCTCAATTCTGCTGAAATGAGTTTGCTAACGTTGTGTTCCAACTCTCAATTCTGCTGAAATGAGTTTGCCAACATTGTGTTCCAACTCTCAATTCTGCTGAAATGAGTTTGCTAACGTTGTGTTCCAACTCTCAATTCTGCTTGAATGAGTTTGCCAACATTGTGTTCCAACTCTTAATTCTGCTGAAATGATTTGCCAACATTGTGTTCCAACTCTCAATTCTGCTTGAATGAGTTTGCCAACATTGTGTTCCAACTCTCAATTCTGCTGAAATGAGTTTGCCAACATTGTGTTCCAACTCTCAATTCTGCTGAAATGAGTTTGCAAAATTGTGTTCCAACTCTCAATTCTGCTGAAATGAGTTTGCTAACGTTGTGTTCCAACTCTCAATCTTAAACTAATTTACGTTGTATCGATTCGCCTTTTATTATTTAACAGATAACACTTACATGGTTGCATATTTGCTTGTCATTTTTAGTATTATGTCAAAAAACATTATGAAAAACATATAAGGTTACATTCCACTAATTATACAGACTTCATAAGGTTACACTCCACTAATTTTTACATAAGATTCCACTAAGTTTTAAATTATTTGTCCTGTTATTTAACAGATAATGGTTGCATATGTCCTTTTTTTGTGATGTGAAAATACGTAATAATAACAACCTCATAAAGTTATACACTACTAATTGTAAGACTCCCTAGGGTTACACTCCACTAATTTACGTTGTGTCGTGTTCCGTCTTGTTGCATCCATTGCATTATTTAACAAATAATGGTTGCATGGTTGCATATTTGCTTTTACTTTTTGTTTTTTTGCGAAAACCACATAAGGTTACATTCCATTAATTATACAGACTTCATAAGGTTATTTTCACATAATATCAAAAGGAAAAGGCACATATCACATAATACCAAAAAAGGCAAATTTCACATAATACCAAAAGGAAAGGCAAATATGCAACCATGCAACCATTATTGTTAAATAATGCTATGGGAGGCGAGGGACGGGACGCAACATAAATTAGGGAAATGTAACCTTATGAGGTCATAAAATTAGTAGTTTTAACTTTATGAGGCTTTTATTATGTATTTTCACATGATAAAAAAAGAAAATATGCAACCAGTATCTGTTAAATAACAGAACAAATAATTAAAAACTTAGTGGAATTTCATGTAAAAATTAGTGGCGTGTAACGTTATGAAGTCTGTATAATTAGTGGAATGTAACCTTATGTGGTTTTCCTAATGTATTTTCACATAATACAAAAAGAAAAAATGCAACCATGCAACCATTGTTTGTTAGATAATGCAACGGGACCCGATGCAATGTAAATCAGTTGAGTGTAACCATATGATGTCTTAAATAACAGGACAAATAAAAAACTTCGTAGAAAATCTTATGTAAAAATTAGTGGAGTGTAACCTTATGAAGTCTGTATAATTAGTGAAATGTCACCTATGTGGTTTTCATAATGTATTTTCACATCATACCAAAAGGAAAGCAAATATGCAACCATAAAACTATTTTCTGTTAAATAATAAAACTTGATGCGACGCTATGGGACGCGACGCGAGGGGATGCGACAAAATGATTCCTATATAGCCATTCGAAGCGTGGGTATAATAACTCTTTCTGTGTTAAAACGGTTTATACAATTCCACCGTATATCTTATACCTCCAGATCCTGTACGGACATGGCCTTTATTCTGGATGCTGCAAGAGGTGTCAAGAAAACCCAGGAGTATAAACGTATCAAGGATGCTATTGGACAAGTCCAGTTACAACTAGAACAGCTGAAGAAAACTAAACAAGACACCAAGAAGAGACTTGAAAGAGAGAAAGCCAAATGTCTGACACAGATCCAGGATGTCCGGACACAAATAAACAAACATTTAGATAACCTAGAAAAGGCTGCTCAAAAGAAAGTTAACACTAAGTATAAGGAATATGAAGATAGAGTAAACAAGGATCTCAAAGGCTTAGAACATATGATATCAACACTGGAG
>JAWPHD010025116.1:0-17208 GCA_037043455.1 Cyrtodaria siliqua | reverse complement strand
CGGTACTAATATCATATTTTGATTGACATGACACTTTTATCATTTTTTTTAAATTTTATATATTTTGAGAAAAAGCCAGATGCCATGTTTAAGTACTGCTCGAGTCGTGGAGATTTTTTTTTTAAAGAGTTATAGATGAAATCCTTTTGAAAGTGTCAGTTGGTTATTCCGGTTTTGAATGAACTGGATAGTGTTAGATAACCCCTGGATCATAACTTGGAAATTGTTGAGATCCCACACCTAGACGGATACAACCACCCAACCAGCGTCGGCCATGAGGTCTATCCCCACCCATGTGGACATAACCCCCGAGTCATAACTTGGAAATTTACTGGGCATGAACAGACGGATACAACCATCCAACAGCATAAGCAAAGGCGTCTCTCCACACCATTAAGGACATAACCCCTAGGTCGTAACTTGGAAACCGTTGAGATCCCACTTGTAAACATATACATACTGGGCATGAACACTTTAAGGAGGAAGAGTACTGGGAATTGTGATGGCACACCATCGACTGAGTGATCTCATTCTGTTGTGAAATTACAAGCTTGATTGACAATGTGTTTTCTACGGTGTTCCGTTAGGTACGATGTTCCGTTAGGTTCATCGTACCATCGTCTATCGACCTTTACAAGTCGATGCGCGATGGTACGATGGCGATGGTACGATGACGGATGGTACGATGGCGATGATACGATGGTCTATATACTTTAATACTTTAAACGCGATGGTACAATGGTACGATGGTCCATCGTACCATCGCGTATCGACCTTTTACAAGTCGATGCGCGATTGTACGATGGCGATGGTACGATGGCGATGACACGATGGACGATGAATACCATCGCTTCATCGCCTTCCATTTAGACATGCGCACCAACTAACTTTCGTCAGAAGGCAAAACTTGAATTTCTCGGTAAGAAAACATTGCCAAAAAGTATTGTCGAATCTTAATTTGCATCCATGATGTCCTCCATTTTTGTTTTGCTTTGATGTGCCATGTCTAAACGGAAGACGGTGGAGCGATGGTACGATGGAGCATGGGGAGATGCAACATCGCTCATCGACTGCGTTGGTGCGATGGTACGATGGCGATGACACGATGGTACGATTGCGGTGGTACGATGGTCCATCGCGTCATCGTACCATCGACATAGTACCATCGTGCATCGACATGTAAAATGGACCATCGTGTCATCGCCATCATACCATCGTACCTTTGCCATCGTACCTTCGCCCTCGTACCATCGAAATGTCGGCCTGATGTATTTTGCGGATGCCGTATGAGTTGACCGACATACCGAACTAGTGTCACTTTAAATCAAACGGAGACAACAAGTACTCACCATTCAATTTAAATTTGCATTCAGTTATTTGCCCTTAAATTATAAATTTCGAACTCAAGTAAGTAACATCCGATGGTGCAGATGTGTTTTTTCAAAGATCTTAAGTTTTGATCATCCCAAAAAGGGATGATAATGTTTTAAAATGGGTTTTAAAAAGACTGGAGACGATGGATAAGTATACAAGAGAAAACCTTCATAATGTGCTTCAGTTTCATATGAAATGTACACATGCATGATTTTTACTTGTGTAAACAAAGCACGAAAACCAAAGAAACTGTTTGTTGTAAGACACGCAGTTCTTGTTTACTTGCCAAGTAAGAGTGTCGATTCTTACGGATGACGGGAGGTATACAGTACTGGTTCTGCCTAGTGGTACAGTACTGGTTCTGCCTAGTGGGGAGCAATGTGGTGGTCTGGCTCTACCATAAACAAATCTACCGTCATATGTGCCCAAACATGTGCTAAAATGGCGTAAAACACCGTTAAAACCACTCCACACGAATTATACTGTTTATTTTAATCGAAGGGAGACAACGAGTACTCTCTATTTAATTTAAATTTGCAGTGCGTTATTTCCCTTATATTATAAGAGTCGAAGTCAAGTAAGTTGAAAACTTAAGTAACTTTTTCCTTAAGATGTTTTTGTTTTGTATTCGCATACAATTACAATATTTGTGTTTAATAATGTTTTAACAGTTTTCATTATCCCCAAAAAGCGGGTTATCTGATATAAAAGGAACTGGAGGCGATCTGGAAGAGTTTAAAAGAAAAAAAGCTCTTAATGTGCATCAGTTTCGTATGAAATATGCACATGCATAACGCAAAAATCGTAAACAAAGCACGAAAATCGACGAGTTTTGATATAAGCAGGGCTCTACATGACGTTTTCGTCCCATTTATAAAGTCACGTAGTTTATGTTATAGAAACATGTATGTCCGTGTACAGACCGCACCCGAATTTTATAGTTTTCTTTTTAATCAAAGGGAGACAACGAGTATTCACCATTCAATTTACATTTGCACATAGTTATTTGCCCTTAAAGTATGATTGTCGAAGGCAAGTGAAGATATACCTGATATATTTGTTTAACTGTTTATTTTCCAAAAGATATTTTGTTTTGTATTCGCTTGCAATTGGAATTGTTATGTTTAATAATGTTTAATAAGATTGTATCATCCCAAAAAGCGGAGACGGTCTGAAAGAGTAATTGGTGCCAATTTAAATACAAGAAAAAACCCTCATAATGTGCTTCAGTTTCATATGAAATGTGCAGATGCATTAATAGTTGTTAATAAGTTTTCATCATCCCAAAAAGCGAGTTATTAAAGGGACTGCAGGCGATCTAGAAGAGTTTTAGTGTCAATTTCAACACAAGAAAAAAACCTTCATAATGTCAGTGTCATATGGATGAAACAAACTCAATGTGTGTGTTAACTTACGTGTTAACAAATATTTTATAAGTTATCTCATATATTGTATGATACAATCCCCGTGTGGTCGCCGGGGTAGAATACAACCACTGCAAATCTCCCTGGAGGCAGAGGGGTAGGATCCCACCTCCCTTCATGTTTATTTTGTCATTGTTATCATGCTTGTTCAAGGTCTTCATCATGACACCGCGTATTCAAACGTAGAAATGTGGCTCCATCGTAAATGAAGTGTCTACTATAGAATTTGCAGCAACTTTGCAGTTCTGCAGGTTAGAAGGTTCTAGGCCCATTCTCCATATTTTATCTTCATGTAAACGGAGGGTGAGCCTGGCATGTTCATTCCTGTTAGGCACCATATAACCTTTCATATGTTGGTGACCGTAAAACCCAATTCAATTTATTATACAATTTTAAAATTGAATTTAAAGAACAATTCATGTTAGACTCATTTCGGGGGCAAGTCCCTTCATTTACGGTTCGGTGACAGACGAAACAGTGAATACGCTGTTATTATTTTTTTAATAGACATCATATAAACATCATAACGAATAAACCATCAAAAAACATTGCAAATCTATATTTTTTGTCAAAATCGATTCATAAATAGTATAAAGTAATATATATCCTTGATAATATATATATATATTTAACACAAATCACATTTAAAAAATAAATAAATAAAAAATAAATAAAAATAAAACGAAATAAATAAATTTCACATAAAGTATACACTCAAAAAATGTTGTTTTCAAGCCTACGTAGTCCAACATAACAAAGTGAACCTATAGACATAAAATCCACATACACTTTTATTTTCTCCAATTACTATCAATAAATTTACTATGAATGTAGACATAACGAACAATATAGTTAAAGTAGCTATCCCGCCAACAACAGCCACATTTTACAACATGTACAGAACGTCCCGTGGCCGAATGGTTAACGACGTTGAGTTGTAAACCTTCGCCTCTCACCGCTGCGGCTTCGAATCCCACTGGGAGCTCGACTTGTAAGTGAGGAAGTGTCGATTCCTACGGATGGCGGGAGGTGTACAATACTGGTTCTACCCAGGAAAAGTGGGTGGTCTGCCTCCATCACAAAAAAAATCGACCGTCTTATATAACCTTACGTGTGTTGAAAATGACGTAAAACACTATACAAACAAACAAACAACATATGTAACGTTTCTAAACCTACTGACGACGAGGTTTATATAACGTGCATATTTTGAAAAACCAACCTCTATAGACACAATACCTTTACCTTTACCTTTGGCTGTTTCACTGCATTTTCACTTAGCAGCAGTGCTCAGTCGTTTCTTTGAATGAGTCCACAGACGGCGCGAAAACGATGGTCTCATTTAATTCGTTCCATAGGCCGTCGACCCTATGGCTGAGTAAGTTTTTTCCGAACATTGGTGTGAGGAAGCTATCCAACTGGCTTGCGGTACGTCGGTGGTTCTACCCAAGTGCCCGCCCGTGCACGAAAATTGTCCGGAGGGGCACCTGGGGTCTTCCTCCACCAGTGGAAGCTGGAATGTCGCCATATGACCTTAGCTGTCGGTGCGACTATAAACTCAAATTCAATTCCAATTCCGAACATTGGTGTTACAATGGACCTTATGCAGTTTTTACGAGTGTCCACGAAGAGTTGTCTCCGGAACATGGAAGAGCGAATCACTTTTCAGTTTATAATGGTTATTAATAATTGTATAGGTTTCCACTAAGTCTATGTTATTGTGACGTTCTTTCAAGGTTTGTCTTTTTCACATTTATAATATGAGGAATATATTATGGCTCCGTACTCGAGCAAGGGCCTAATAATTGTAGTATACAACGTTGAAACTTTTCTCTTATTTAAGTCTGAGAAACATCGTTTAATCATTCCTCATCTCTGGTTACTTCTAGATACACTTGCTTGTATATTATGTGATTTTTGGGAGATAGATCATTAGAGATAATGATTCTACGTATATAAACGGCTTTAACGAGCCAGGCCAAACTCCAAAAACTCGAGCGTCGAATTAAGAGTTACCAACTCATAATTCATTTTAGGCATATTCAATCAAGGATATTTTAAGAACCAATGAGTAACATATACTTTTAATCTGTACATATACATTAGTATATGACCTGAACCCCTGGATAGAGTTTTGATACACGATGTTACTGTTATTTGGCGGGTTGGTTTCTTTTATTAACGAATGAATGAATGGTGTTTTACGGTACGTCGACACATAAATAGGTCATATTGTGCGCAAAAACTGATGAATGATGAAGAAATGAAGGATTAATTAAAAATTAATGTAAGTATATAAAGATAAAACTATGTACAAGTAAGGGATGAAATGGTAGTAATATAAATTATATACGTAAATCAACAAATCTTTTATTAACGTTCAAGTATGTAAATTGCTGCTGAAGCAACTATAAATCATTATCTGAGACTATAATTACTGATATTTGAGTATTCATACTTTTTATTTTGGCTTTATTACATTTTTTATATCCTTCTATAAACCGCTTGCCCTAGCAGTTTTTATTGCCTCCCATGTTCCCAGGTAGGTCAGATCAAGATCACGTCAGCCGCCATTGAGACCCTGACCTGGATTTACCTACCAGAGCAGTACATGTATAGTGAATCAGATTTAGAAAAACCGTTAAAAGGCTATAAAGTTTTTTTTTGTTATGAAGATGTTCGGTATATATATATATATATATATATACTTAAAGAAAAAAGAAACGCAACTTTTTTAGGATCAGTTTATTTGTTCAAATGCACAAGATTACTTACGGAATGCATATTACAACTTATGAAATGCACATAACAACTTACGAAATGCACATGACAACTTAGAAAATACACATAACAACTTACGCAATTTAGAAAATGCATAAGACAACTTAAAAAATGCACAAGACAACTTACGAAATGCACATAACAACTACGGAATGCACATAACAACTTACGAAATGCACATAATTCAACATAACAACGAAATGCACAAGACAAACTGAAAAAACGCACAAGACAACTTACGAAATGAACAAGACAATAGGAAATGAACAAGACAACTTACGAAATGCACATAACAACTGACAAAAGAAAATGCACAAGACAACTGACAAAATGCACCAGACAACTTAGAATTTATTTTTTTTAATTTTGTCGCGTTTTTTATGTAGTTATATTTTAATTAAAGTTATAAACAAATAGTGAAATGAAACAAAATGACTTATATACATATACATATATTAGTTTATCATAAAAATAAAAGTACACTATGTGTAATAAGCCTTATTTGTCAACAATATATCATTCATAAACTTAAAACTTTTATAAACATATTCAGCATTTTTAATATCCCGCCTGTTTGTAGATTGCAAAAGTTCTACCGCTTTAAAGTAGATATCCCGCCATTTATAACATAAGTACATCGTTTCTTAACCTACTGACGATGAGGTGTATATATATATATAACTTATATATTTTGAGAACGACTTTAACCAGCCGGACCAAACCCCAAAACTGGAGCGTCTCATTAAGAGTTACCCATAATTCATTTTACGCATATTCAATCACGGGTATTTTAAGAAACCGTAAACTTTTACTTTTAATCAGCACATATACATAGAGGATCTTAAACGAGTTCCCATTTCATATAAGATTTATGAAACGAGTTATGAATTATTTTAATTTTAACGAGCCTTTTGGAATGGGAACGAGTTTAAGATACTTTTTATCACATAACATTGCAATCAAATTAGTAAAAAATAATTCAGATGGAATAGAACCGCCACGACGTCCGACACACTTTAGCGCCAAAACGTAATAAAATATGTGACGTCGTAACGTCGCGTCTCACACATAACGTTGCGTATAAAAGAGTTCGTGTTTTACCTCTTTACAAAATAGCAGTTTACGCCAACTTTTTAACAAGCCAACAACAATGTTTTGTACAACGTGCATTATTTTTAAAATAGTTTCAGTTAATAAACTTGCGTAGTGTTACAGGTTTAACTCAACCAATCAAAATCGTTCCAAGTTGTATTACACGTGTGTCATACAATAGAATATTAAATGAGTGTTCGACACTGCTAACAAGGGACGTTATGTGATAAATTATAATATGAACTGAACACCTGGATAGAGTTTTGATAGACAGTTTTGTACTTGTAATTTTGACTTTATTTGATGGGTTTGTTTTTTTAAACATAATTTTCCTTTTATAATAATAAGGTCTGATTACTGCAACTCGTATATCGTTATATAATGGACATTCAAACGAAAAATGAAACTCGCCTTCAACACACTTACAAAGTTTACAGTTTCGGTTTTGTAATTATTTTTTCTCGCGGTAATGTGTCGTTTTGACCACCGGCCTGCTTCTATTTCTAACTGGTTGTTCTAGTTTTGTAGAGAATTATCTGATAATCTTTGCTTTAAAACATTTAGCAACAGTTCTTTATTTAATGTACATTACGATACCACCCGAATTCCTTTTGCTGGATTGCTTTATTTCTCTTCAATATAATTTGAAACAGACGAATATTTCAAAATTAAGATTCTGCGACATATTTCTCTGTAAAACATACAATACCATTATTTTCAACAAAAAAAACATGTTTAATTTCATTTAATTTTATTTACTCGTTTCGAAACTAATCCTTGAATATTTATTAAATTAGGCTAAATTTTATATTTCACAATCTGTTCAGTCTGTTTTGTTTGTATACCCGGTTCATGTACACTGACCTGTTTAGGTCTGTTTGCTGTGTCTGCAGGACAATCCCGTGGTTTTGGTTTGATGCTCCTTAAACGTCCTCGTGCACCCTCGTGCGTCCTCGTGCACGCGGCTGGTCACTTACAGTGTATTGGGATGATCAGACATGTTGTCATTTGTGAGTGGATTTATTTGTGGATTTATTCGTGGATTTATTTGTGGATTTATTTGTGTTTTCTTATGTGGATTTATAATAGTACGAAAAAGAGACGGAGATGATGGCGCAGACTGATGTCTCGGAAAGAGGTACACATTTATCGTTAGATATTGTTGTTGCATGTACCTTCTCACCCATATTTACCTTTTGTTGCTGTAGAATGTTCAATTGTTGTTAGATTTGCTTCCGTTGCGAGTTCATGACATTTGCTGGAACATTATCAATGTCGATTTTAGCTCGACTATTTGAAGAATAGTGAGAGTTATCCTACTCACCACGGCGTCGGAGTTGGCGTCGGCGTCCCCAGCTTCACCTTAAAGTTTTTGTGCAATAGATTTATAACTTCAACTCTACTGAAGCTATTGCATAAGAACTTTATATCAATGTTTCCCATCAAATTCTGCACCTTATTCAACAATCCCCATACTTCTTCCTTTCATTTTGATACAGTTATGGCCCTTTGATTGTCATGTTTTTACCTTAAAGTTTTTGTGCAATAGACTTATAACTTTAAAACTACTCAAACTATTGCATTAAAACTTTATACTAATGTTTCCCATCAAATTCTGCGCCTTATCCAACAATCCCCATAACTCTTCCTTTCATTTTGACAAAGTTATGGCCCTTTGATTGTCTTGTCTTTACCTTAAAGTTTTTTGCAATATATTTATAACTTCAAAACTACTCAAGTTATTGCATTGACATTTTAAACTATTGTTTCACATCACATTCTGTACCTTATTCAACAATCCCCATAACTCTTCCATTCATTTTGACAAAATTATGGCCCCTGAATTGGTAAAAAAATTCATTTTTACATAGAAGTATATAGGAAAAACACTTCAAAATCTTCTTCTCCGAAACAAAAAGGGCTGCAGCTTAGATATTTTGTATGTAGCATCGTCAAGTAGTCCTCCACCAATTTGCTCAAATGGTGACGCTGAGTTCAGAATTGGACGCGCTCCGGGGGTCACAAGAGGTGAAACATGAGGGTGTGGGTGGGCCCCCTGAGTCATAACTTATTAACAGTTGAGATCCCCACCCTATAACCACATATACACTTACTGGACATAAACAGACATATCCAACCATCCAACCAGCATAGACACCGGGTTGCTTCCCCCACCCCTGGGAACATAGCACCTCGGTCATGACTTGAAAACCCATTGAGATCCCCACCCATAACCATATATACACTTACTGCATGGACATGAACATACAGATATAACCACCCAACCAGCATAGACCCCGGTCTCCTTCCCCACACCTGGGGACATAGCCCCTCAGTCATATCTTGGAAACGATGGAGATCCCCACCCTATAATCATATATACACTTACTGGGCTTGAACAGACTTATACAACCAGTCAACCAGCATAGACCCCGGACGCCTTCACCACTCCTGGTGACATAGCTCCTGGGTCATAACTTGTAAACCGTTGAGATCCCCACTCTATAACCATATATACATTTAATGGGCATGAACAGACGGATACAACCACTCAACCAGCATAGACCCCAATCTCCTTCCACAACACTGGGAACATAGCCTTTGGGTGGAATTTGGAAACCGTTAAGATCCCTACCCTATAACTATACTTACACTTACTGGGCATGAACAGACGGATACTACCATCCAACCAGCACAGACCCAGGACTCATTCCCCACCCCTGATGACATAGCCCCTGGGTCATAACTTGTAAACCGTTGAGATCCCTACCCTATAACCATATATATACTTACTGGGCATTAACAGATGGATACAACCATCCAAACAGCTTATACCCTAGGTTTCTTCCCCACCTTTGTGGACCTAGCTCCTGGGTCAAACTTTACAAATAATTTGATATTTTTAGCTCGACTGTTCGAAGGATCTTATGGGGTCTATATATAGGTCAAAGTTAACGAACTGCATTTATGTGTTGATAGGCTCTTAGCACCAGGTTAATGTTTACGTACGCATTTCTTAACATGTAAATAACTTCAACATTTTTTATCCAATCATCATCAGACTTGCATACTTTATTATAAATGGGACGATGATCGTTTCTATTGAGTTCAAGACCATTGGCTGAAAGGTCACAAAGGGGTCAAAGGTCAAATGCATTTACATATACTTTTAACATATTTTCTTTAAATTTTCAACTTATAAAATGTCCATTATTTATTCTTTGAAAGGGTTATTATGAAATTACCTCCGTGTCATCACAGAAAAATTGTGGCCCTTGATTTAATGAAAACCTTCTTGACACATCCAGCTCGCCCCTTTGTTTTCACTTTTTTTTCTGATGGTATGCCGGGTGTATCATTTCTTGTTCTTCGAAATAGTCGAGCTACGCTGTCCTCAGACAGCTCTTGTTGTCATACTAAGTAAAGAGTGTGTATGATATTATGCTCTGTTTGTGTGCATAGACTCTTCACGTGTAAAATAGTTTGATTGCATTGTCTGCAAATTTGATGGAATATGTATTCATTCCCTGTGTCCGGTCGGAAACGAGGGGAAAGGAGGGGATGTTTTCTGAGCCAAATATCGAAAGTCATGACCTGAAGGAAGTCGCATCATCATTCCATCGAGTAAATACATATTGTATAACATTTACATTCATTCCTATTTTTGCTGGCTATTTTAGTTGCACATTCTAATTCGGAGCTGTGGTACGGAGACGTTTTACCGATCCACGATCGGGCCAATATTCTTTCAGCTATTACAGTACAATAGTATGGACTACGAATACAATTCCTTTACATATACGTAACATCAATAGCCTTAATTCGTATAAATACAATTTAAAACAATTTATTTTCCAAAAGCAGGATATAAACTAACTGATATTCAGGGTGACTATACCACATGACCTATGACGTCATTATTGCTAATTCGTGAAGAATTGAATTGAATGTTGTTTAACGGCTCATCAACACAGTATAGGTTATTTAGAGCCGCCCCAGAGAGAGGGGAAGGATACATAGGAATCCGGGAACCTGCCCTACTCTTATTATCGAATAGATTCCTATGGTTCTTTAACGTGCTCGGATGATAGACCGATACACGGGACCGCCCGGTTTACGTCCCCATCCGACGGACGAGGCTAAGGGAAAGTGTCTTGCCCAAGAAAACCCAAGACACAAAACCCTTTCGCTTACCTGATGTGAAATAATATTGTGGAAGTTTTCGTGATAAAAACGGGGTTATATGCATGTATTGTGTTCATAATATGCGCAAAATTATAGTACGCTTCATGGATTAGCAATTTGTTCTGGTGCATTTTCAGAAGTTTTCCAAAGTGTTTACCAAAAGTACCAACTTTCACAAAAAAATAATATCAGTCGAGGGTATAGTACATTTTTTTGCGTTCGAATGCGATTACTTTGGTAGAAAATGGTTAAGAAATACAAATCTTATCGCACTCTGAAGCTTTCGATGTGGGCGAATGTTTACAATTTTTTTCTTCACGAATTAGCATTAATGACGTCATAGGTCATGTGGTATAGTCACCCTGGATATTTCTATATAATTATGTCGCTGTTGGGTTGTTGTTATGATTTATTTTTCTTGAGTGAAACTGGCACTGTATGCATGTAATTGCTTAAATATCCTTCATATATGCGCTATGGATATATTGATTATGAATTAAGAATATTATGAATGTATTAACGGGCAACACATATCAAAAGGTTAAAGGATGGAGGTATGTAATAGGACTCAAGTTGTGGTGTATGTAAATATATAGGTTTATATGTGCATTAATACTGTCTCTCCGCAGAGCTAGCTTTGATGGCGATATCGATATAGAGCGCCCGCTTCATATACATTTGTTCGGAGTTCAACTCCCGCTGAGTGTCCTAATATATATATTCTCTTTTTCCGATATGTTATTTTCTATATGTGTATTGTGATAGGTCTGGGTTTCAAATATCAAAAATATAAAGGATGGAGGTATTTAATTGCACCCAGCAAGGGGTGTATGTCAATAGATATGTTTATAAGAGCGTCTCCCCCGCTGATCTAAACTTTATGGTTATTAACAGTATAAATGTTCCACTAATGAGTTTAGGACATGTGCATATACGATATACTATTACTGTAGCTAAGTGGGAGAGTAGAGCGTTAACATAGATCCATACCACATATCTACACATGATATCAAGTGGGAGAGTAGAGCGTTAACATAGATCCATACCACATATCTACACATGATATCAAGTGGGAGAGTAGAGCGTTAACATAGATCCATACCACATATCTACACATGTTATCAAGTGGGAGAGTAGAGCGTTAACATAGATCCATACCACATATCTACACATGATATCAAGTGGAAGAGTTGAGCGTTAACATAGATCCATACCACATATCTACACATGTTATCAAGTGGGAGAGTAGAGCGTTAACATAGATCCATACCACATATCTACACATGATATCAAGTGGAAGAGTTGAGCGTTAACATAGATCCATACCACATATCTACACATGATATCAAGTGGAAGAGTTGAGCGTTAACATAGATCCATACCACATATCTACACATAATATCCCCTTAGGCCTGTGTTTCTGGTCACTCAGCTGAAAAATTTAGGGTAGGTAGGTCGGTATTTTTTTTTTTTTTTTTTTTTTTTGCCCATTGTGGTTAAAGGTATCTTTAACCTTGTCAAGTAGTTAATTTGTAGTGATTTTGCAAGGAGAGAAGGAAAATAACCTCATGATATCTAACTTGTTTTTTTTTAATAAAATAAATAGAAATAAATATTTTCTGCCATTATGAGTTTATTTGTTGACGGACGGCAGACGGAGTGACAGGCAAAAAATGATCACGATAGATCCGACCCTGAGAGTTCCATCTTACATGACTGTGTCTGTGAAAGATTGAATTTTATCATTTCCTAAGGCTGGGTGGTATTGGAAGAACAAATCTGCTGGCAGCATGTCATGATTAATGTTTTTTCATACACTTCTGCTCAGTCCCATGGCTGCATTTTCCAATTATAATAGCCAAAACGGAATGGATGCGGCCATGTTTTAGCGCATGTTTCGTACTCAATCTTTTCGTACATTACCGATTCGTACCCAGTTTTTTCGTCCTTTTTTATTTTTTATTTTTTTATGATAAAAAAATGTAGGGTCGGCGCCAAAAAATAGGGACGGTCGGGTAACCAGAAACACAGTTATTTTTTTACCTGGCCTTATAACCAGAGGCATGTTTGTATCGACTGTGTCAGAAGCAAACAACAAAAACACAAGTTTCTTTTGTAGGGTTAATTTATTAGCCAGTCCTAAACTGTTTCGGATAATTAACATGTGTTAGTTTTTAAGTGGTACATGTAGTTTTGTGTGCAGTAAGGACTTGGACCACCATTATTTTCACATATACCGTATTATAATGCCTCACGTTTACCTGTATAAATTGCCCACACCCTTAGCGTGAAGCAATTTTTACTGTTCACCAGTAAACATTTTTTACTGTCACACTATTGTGACGTCAAGGGAAGTATAAATAGGTTTTGGGTTTTTCCAATAGCGATACGCCTTTGAAAATTGGAAATCGGTGGACGCTTATTAAAATACAGTTCGAGTTATGTCGATCGTAAGACGCTTGGTTTACCAAACGGCAATAAACAAATGTGGCGAGCAGATTTGTTACTTTAAATCAAAAAGGGTATAAAAATATCAATTAAAATAAAAAATAAAAAAAAGAAGAAATTATTGAGATTCTTCCTCAGTGGGATGCAATATTGGCGGTGCGAAAGCACCGTCAGAGGTATAATGGGGAAAACAATGGCATTCTAGGAATGTGACAAACCTAACAGCACAACACTATGCAACACTACGCTAGAAGAAATAGTCTCTCATGCATGCCTTTAATTTGATGCCCTAAATAAGAAAACAATGTTCAGAACAAAGGCAATTTATTATTTATTTAGGTCATACGTACCTATTTTATCAAAATTTCACTAAGTCAACTTTTTATCATCAGTTTAAAAGGTTATAACTAGTTATAATCGTGCTACAAGCAGACAATAGAAAGTGTATCATGTTACTAAAAATAGAACAGTCAGTGCTGCTGAAGGGCATAGTATATTATATAGAGTGGATTCTTGGTGTGGAGTCTTGGTGTGGGGTCTTGGAGTGGAGTGGAGTGAATAATTGGAGTGACCTTGGAGTCAAATTTGGAGTGAATATTTTGGAGTCAATTTTTTAGTCTAAACTTGAAGTCTTAATTTCTCTTACAATTAATAACTTTTTAGAAACTAATACATTTACATGGGTTAGATCTACTTCATTTGCACATACACTTATTTGTTTATTAAATAATTCTTTAAAATGCATGTGTCTATTAAGCTACCCAATTTCAAGACTAATTCCAAAACTGCACATCTAATTTTAACTTGGGCATTGTTACTACATGTTCTAAAATAATCCATGTTTGTGGAACAGTTAGGCTGAGAGAGCTCTAAGTTCCCATGCACTTTAATGCTTTTTGTTTTCAGTCTCTGTGGTATGACTGACATATTGGACATATTGGAACCCTGTATACCCCTGACACTGGATGCCAGTGTCCTGACCTAAGATTAGTTGGTCACTCGGGACTAGTTTATGTCAGGCCAAAGGGTCATAATGCTTCTATACTAGGGTTAATGTTTGGGTATCCAAGTTCATTTATGTTGTTTTTAGATGGTCTGTCCCTCACATTAAGGTTAGCACATGTCTCATGGAACAATGCAGCTGTACTGAGTATGTTAGGAACTGTGCACCTTGTGAGGGTCATTCAAAAATATTTAATTGATAATTATCCAAAATAGTCACTCCAAATCTGACTCCAAGTTCACTCCAAAATGTGACTACAAGGTCACTCCAATTATTCACTCCACTCCACTCCAAGACTCCACACCAAGACTCCACTCTGTATAATATACTATGAGCTTGCTCAAAAAAAAAATCTACGGAAGCTAATTCGGGCCATATGGAACTGGACCACCATTAATTTCCCATAGACTTACATTATAGCCTAAAATGGTGTCACACATGCCATCATACTCCTTCATACTTGAAACTGTCAGTAAACCATCTTCAAAGTCAGCATGACACAGACATAGCAAAAAATCAAGCTCCATTTCGGCTTTCAACTTCAGAATTTTGCTCAAAGGTGAAAGTAGGTATCGATTATGACGAATTCAGGTCAAATCTGACGAAGAACACAAACAAATTTTACCTCACAAAAAGTAGTGTCATTCACTTGCCTCAGCTCTGATTAACCTGATTCTTGCAGCAAAATATCTGGGAATCTACTCTCTACACACAAATATTAATCTACACTACCTGTGGACGTGCATCCATTCACACAGCATCTCAAATAACACTACTGTCAACTGTATATGGGACTACTTTCGGCAACTACCATTTTGACCCCCTGGTTCCCAGTTCAAGTCCATATGAGTTAGCTAAAATATGTTTAAATATGAAATTGGTAATAAATATCAATCATCTGAAACATCACTGAATGTAAAAAACAAACCATGGAAGTTACATTTACAGCACTTCCATTTCCTATCCATTCCAACACTTACAAAAAGCACCGCCCATCAGTGCCTTCAGCACTTAGATTTATATAATGTTAGCTCTACACAGAATAACACTTACCCTAATGCTCCGTGACATTTCAAATATCCATTAAAATGTTATTTTTGGCTGTAACTGTAGACTGGACATGTTGTTGACATTTGAAAATGCAGTCCATCATGTTTTTGACAGTTTTGTTTTAATAACTTTCAGATGTGGAAGTAGACATGGTATACAATTGCCCATTTCCTTGTTGATTTTTAATAGCAGACATGTTTATTTGGATGATAAAGTAAGTCTCCTAGAATTCTTTGGGGTTTTAACAGGTTGTCAACATTCTCACTTTACTATGGAAGGGCTATGCCGACTCATTTAGGCTATTATTACCTAGCACCGGTTTAAGCGGTATTCACACACATACTGGGCGCATTAAAAGAAACTTATACCACTATAGCCTAAATACACACTATGCATCGTGTAATACCCGAGGATATACACATCATATGTTAGTTATTGTGGTATAAATACAATAGAGCATGAGTCTTGCACGTGTACGGACGATAATGCACTCGTGCATTATCTCCCCGTACACGTGCAAAAACTCATGCTCTATCATATACTTATACCATAGCTCTAACGGTTTTCCTTTGTTCTTGCTTATGATATAATTTTCATAAACCTGAAGGTCTGAGCCTAAACCGTGCTATAAATACTGGTATATTTCAGCCGTGCTATAAATGACAGATTCGGCAGTTTATACCATGGTCTACGTATAGGATAGAGCATGAGTTTTGCACGTGTACGGGGGCTAAGAACAATAACTAACATATGCTGTGTATATCCTCGGGTATTACACGATGCATAGTGTGTATTTAGGCTATTGTGGTATAAGTATAGAATAGAGCATGAGTTTTGCACGTGTACGGGGAGATAATGCACCAGCGTTAGCGAGCACCGGAACTAATGTTGTTTTTGATACTTCTAAGCAGTAGAGCAATTTGGCTTTGTCAGTTCTAACTGAATTGCCATCAGCTGTTGCAAGGGACCATGCTACTGAGCCTAGAGGGATATGATAGCTTCAACTTAAGATATGTCTGATACCTGATCAATAAGGGAACCAACTGACCAAATATAGCGTGTTTTATACGGGTCGGCGTGTCAATTAAGAAGTCATTGACAAATATGTCATGATGCTGTAATCGATCATCAGCAACATCTCTATGCTGGAATACCGGACGATCGGAGGTATAGCTCATAGTCATTGATATCAACTCAGAATGGGGTTTGTGCAACCAATGAGAGATTGGTCTTTCTCATTGTTCTTTGTTAGGGATGGATGCAGTTCTTTGTGCGAAGAAATAATTTCTGATGCCATATTTGCCATCTCTGGAGAGTGGCCTCTAGCAGCTTTTCTCTACATAGATGTGTAATGTACCAGTGGTATTACCTGTATGCTGCATACTTTCTACTGTATCCAATGATGTTACCATGAAAATTTGCATGTTGATTGATAGTTTATTAATAGTTATGTGACTTGTGGGAAGAGGGACAGTGAATCTCAAAACGTTTTGGAGAAGTTCATTTGACCCGGGGATGGGTTGTGTCAAGAGTCAGGGTGTTATTAGATATACTGGAATGTGTCTGGCGTAGTTCCAATGGTCATACTCAAAGAACATTAGAGATAGGCGGTAGGGGTAAAGATATATGCATGTCAAGGTCATTTTCATTTGTGGCTGTCTATTGATAAGAGTTAGTATTATTTATATTGTGTCCAACTACTATTAATCAGAATAAGGCAAGACTAACTTACATTGGGTGGAGACAAAATATTATTATTATTTGGGATTTGTCTCGAAAGCAGGATACATTGTAACAAAAGGAATATGCCATAACTAGTATAAAACAAAAATTCAATAAAGGGTAAGCTCC
>JAWPHD010025115.1:0-17210 GCA_037043455.1 Cyrtodaria siliqua | reverse complement strand
AATTATGTAAAATAATACATGTATGAATATTAGGTAAATTGAAACTGTATATGGTTATCTAACAATGACAACATGCTAACATTAATATCATCTAATGCCAAAGAAGTAAACTGCAGTACATAGAAGCTTGATACTGCTTTGTATAGTCATAAAACAAACTGAAAATCGGAATACATGATAAAGCCTCATTTCCATGCAGTTTCTGAAGAAGTTAGAGCAAATATCTTCTGTAAAACTTGCTCCAGTTTATTTACTCAACTATACAAAAGTTTATTCAGTTACTTATTGTTAGGTCGCGGCAGATGTATGTCGATACCCGATATTTAATCGTTTTCGTTTAGACAGAATCGTTTCATAGTAGATGACCTAATGCGAATAATTACATGTATATGAACTCTTCGTGCTAATACTGTTTTTCCTGTCCATTAACCTTGTCTATAGACCGTGCTGACGGACCAAACCTATCCAAAACTATTTATTTCTTGAGAAATCATATTAAGCTGCAAGACCAAATACTTTATCAAATTTATAGAAGAAAATGTATGAAAATGGCTATTTTAGTGACATTACGGTAACCTGAAATGTCATTTAGGTTCGAACCCGGTCTGCCCTTAAAGTGCCAGTCACATTGGCCTTACGACTTCTTGCGATCAAGAAAATGAAGAAAATCGCAAGAGATCGCAGAAAATCGTGCAGTAAGCGGTATGCAGTCGCAGGCGATCGCAGATACTCGTACAACCAAAATCGGTCGCAGCAAGGTTTTTGAATATGCACAAAAACCTTGTTGCACGACCTGTTGCATGCTGTCGTGTACGATCGCGGATGATCGCAAGACCTTTTGGTCTCCGCCCCTCGCACGACCAGCTGCTACGATTGCACGACCTGTTGCACCTCCGTGCGATTGTTCGTGCAATAGCTCGTGCACGTTCACGGCATGTGGTACGAGAAGTAGTGAATTAGCACGACCTCTTTGCGATCGGCAGGCCAGTTGCAGAATTTAAATATATATTTATACTGTAATTATTAATTATTTATTAAAATAGTCAGTGTACTAACTTAATTAACAATACAAATCACTGTAACCTTAGAAAATAGCATTTCATGAAATATTAAAACAGTCTTTAGTTGAATGTCAAGTTGCAATTAACATAATACATGTATGAAACGTTAACTTTAATCTCTGTATGCATAAAGGAGAAAATATATTTTCGACTTGATTTTATATATTTAATAAATATTATTAGGAACCGAAGAGTCACAGGCAGGTCACCCAGGAGTTGGAGTGTGTATCTGAAGATCAACTGAAAGCAGAGAACAAGAAAAAAACACCCGCAAGATTGCAGGCTCGAGTTTATTGTGTCTGTTTTTCCGACACCCTGTCTTTGAGGCCCCGGTTTTAGCAGCACTCATATATCTGCTTCTACCTCGCATTTTATGAACAATTTCCTGAACTTCGGGATTATAAAAATCGCCGAACTAAACAGCCTCTCCCGCATTTCCTCCATGGTATCGTACCCCACGTTACCCCACAACCTAGTGGTTCGAACTTCAACTAAACAGGACCGCCAGGGAGTTCCCGCCATAAACATGTATATTATATATACACTAGAGTGTCCATAACGACCATTAGAATGGTTTGCACGGGTTGCAGTAGGTGTTAAAATAATTGAAAATAACGAAGGTATCCTAACTTTGATTATCTGCTGGGCCCCCAGCAACCGACGGGGGGGGGGGGGGGGGGGGGGGGGTGGGGATTGCTAAAGGGGGTTGTTTTATATGTACTCGTAGCTTTGATCCCAGGGATGAGATCCGGACTGGGATAGGACTTACAGGTCAAGGTTATATGTCAGCACGGGTTACATAAGCTCTTAGAACGATTGAAAAGTGACCGCACTAACTAACTATCCTATTTTAAAGTCTAGGACTATTTGATTATCTGCCCCTTTAAGTATAGGACTATTCGATTACCTGTCCAAAGCAACCGAGTGGGTGTTGCTAAGGGGGTTGTTGTAAATGTACTCGTAGCTTAGACTCCTGGGGTGAGATCCAGGCTGGGTTCCGACTTATAGGTCAAGGTTATATGTTAGCACGGGTTGAAGACGTTCTTAGAAAAGCTGAAAAACAAACCTTTTTATTGAAAGTGGCCTGAGGTTCGAACCTTAACCACACGGTCATGGTTAGCCGGGACCCGAACGAGGGCAATGTGTCTGGTCTTAGAACCTAGGGTCGGACCCGGACTAAATTCGGACTTATTGGTCATTTGTGCACTTAAACTCGTGCATTGAAATTTATAAATCTTTATGAACTATTGGTATGTTTATAAGTCGGAACCCAGTCTGATGGAGAATGACTTTGTGGGTTGGACCCTCGCTACGATCAACCGACTCTTTATGGGAATGAAACTTGGTTGTTTTTGTTTTATACTGGTACTTCCAACGAACATTGGTTCGGAAACTATGTACCTGTAAATAACTGTATGCATTCAAAGTTTATTTTTGTAGATTTAAATTATCATTTATCTTCCTAATCACTTTATTTTTCTCCCGTATGTATTCCCATATTTATGTGGATTTTAGCTATCATATATCGACACTTTAAAATATTTATCTCAAATATGTATTCATTTCTCATTACAACGGCATTCGACGTAACAAAGTGCAATTGAGACAACTAAACAGTTGAACGCAGGAGATATTTCTGTTCCGTTCTTTGGTTGCATCCTGCTATGGTTGAGTATTATAATACTAGGGCTAAGACACAAATGACAAGTTGTTTTATGTATTTGAATAGAAAATAATATTTTCTGTAATTCCTGAGACTCCCAAATTAAATGTTCACACCAGGCCACACCTCCAAATAAAATGACCGATCACACAACCGATTGCAACAGGCTGGGAATACTCGCAGGTAGTTCCGATCACTCGCACTACCAGTCACAAGTAGTCGTGCTGCCGGCTGCAAAATTCTGCAAGTGATTGTAGGTAATCGTACGACAATTCGAAAGCAATCGTACGATATGTCTAAAATCGTTGGGACCACGCCCACGATTGCTACAGCCATTTGTTATGCGATCAGTCTTTTCAGTGCTCGAAGTGTGACTGCAACGTCTGCGATTGACCCCGACCTTCTGGCGATTATCCCGGTCTGCGACTGGGGGAAATCGCAAGCGATCGCAACTCAGTATGACTGAGGCTTAAGTCCGGGCTAGAGGCGTAGCTAATACAATGTCATCCCATAAGACCGGGCAATACAATGTACATACATTGATTTGTTATGGAGGATAATGTAAATGGGTGTGATGTAGTTTACCAACGCAGTTGTGGACACAGTGCAAAGAATGCATTGTCATATATATACGGACTTATGGACACAGTGCAAATGACATCAGGATCTTTACAGCTTATTAATTAAAATATGATTTTTTTAAATCGAGCAAACAATAAAGGTTATTTCAGCTTAATATCTTTGTCCAGTAATTTTCTACAATATTTGAAATTAATAAAACAACAGGCATTGAAACTCGTTGAAAATGTGCCGCTTAGCATCTTCTACCCACTATAGCGTACTTACAGACGGGCGGACGGACACTGTTCATTCTAGTCAAAATGCTTAGAAAACATCAATATCTACAAAAACATGCTATTTTATTTATTATAACACGCATAAGAAATAATTTATAAAGGAATTGAGAATATTTTCCGGTTATTTTTATATAGGCAAAATACTAACATTTGACCCCTGCTTGCCGACGGAATGGCCGTCGGATATATTATAAAACATTAATGTGCATTCAGAACAAGAGCCAAAGTACATGAACAAGTTGTTTTAGCTTGATACCTCTTTCCAGTAATAGCAAAATAGGGTAATCAATACTGTTTTACGGTCCACTAACCTTGCCTATATATCGTACAGATGGACCAATCCTATCCAAAACTATTTATTTCTTGAGAAATCATACGAAGCAGCAACGACAGACCAAATACTTTATTTATTTTATCAAATTTATAGATATTTTTTTTATGAAAATGCCTATTTTAGTGATATTTAGGTAAACCGACATGTCATCTAAGTTCGAACATGGTCAGCCCTTAAGGCCGTGCTCGAGACTTAGCTAATACAATGTACATACATTGATATGTTATGGAGGATAATGTAAATTGGTGTGATGTAGTGTACAAACGCAGTTATGGACACAGTGCAGAATAATGCATTGTCGTATATTTACGGACTTATGGACACAGTGGAAATGTTATCAGGACCTTTACAGAGCCCTTAATTAAAATATGATTTTTTTTTAATGAAGCTCATAATAAATGCTATTTCAGCTTAATATCTTTGTCCAATAATTTTCTACAATATTTGAAATTAATTAAAAATATAGGCAATGAAATTCGTTAAAAAAGTGCCGTTGAGTGCCTTCTACTCACTATAGCGTACTTACAGACGGGCGGACAAAGTCCATTCTAATCAGAATGCTTAGAAAACATCAATATCTGCAAGAACATGCTTTTTTATTTATTATAACATGCATAAAAAATAATTTATAAAGGAATTGTGAATATTTTTCGTTAATTTTTATATAGGCGAAATACTAACATTTGACCCTGCTTGCCGACGGAATGGCCGTCGGATAAATTATAAAACATAAATTGGCATTCAGATCAAGAGTCAAAGTTCATGATGCAAGTTATTTTAGCTTAATATCTCTTTCCAGTAATGTTCTACAATTAACTGAAGTTAATGAAATGTTCGTGTTAAGATAGGCAAGATAGGGTAACAAATACTGTTTTATGGTCCATTAACCTTGTTTATAGAGCGTACGGACGGATCAAACCTATCCAATACTATTTATTTCTTGAACATCATATTAAGCTGCAACAACAGACCAAATACTTTATTTTATCAAATTTATAGAAACAAATGTATGCAAATGCCTATTTTAATGACATTACTGTTACCTGACATGTCATCTAAGTTCAAACCCGGTCAGCCCATATGGCCGGGCTCGAGGATATTATCTCCCTACCAGGATAGGGAATGTTCCCCAATTAAGGTCGGGATTGAGGCCTAGCTAATACTGCATTGTTGTTTAGATGTCAGATGGATCTACAAACACGATATCGCTTTAAAAGGAAAATATCAATTAGTCTTGTCGTTCTTAGTGTTTGTAAATGATTTGCCTATTTATTTTATTTGTCTTTGGGGTTCGAACCAGTTTTTTTACCCGTCTGACCTTAATATAGGATCTTTAACCTCGCAGTTTGTTGTAGAGAGTAGTATGTAATACCCTGCTGGTAAAATACATAACCCAATGAGATAAAAGTAATATTTAGGCAAGCCCCGTTTTTTCAATCTCCGGGACATATTCAACATAATTTGCCGAAAAGTCGTCAGAAAACCTTAGAGCATGATCTTGACCTTTTGATATGGGATTCACAGACCCGGTGGGATTTAGATCAGGTCGGCCCCAAACTTGTATGACCATTTCGCCAAAGAAGTATAATTATACTTAATATAAACTCCTTTTTTTTCACATACAAATTATTGTAAAAATGTATTCCCTGATGTTATTGTGGAAATATAGATTAATAATGTAAATCTTACTTTTTTAGACAAAATACAAAGAATTAATTAAAAACTGAACTGTTTGTTTCTAAGCATCCATTTTATATTCAGTATGTTTTGACTTCATTGCATACTGTTTTGCTGAAAACATTTTTTTCAAATAAAATGATTGTTTTACTGGAAAAATAATACAAATCAAATGATCAGAAAACACACATAAAATAATTAACTAAAACACCATAATTCTGATGCAAATCCATGTATGTTTGTATTAATCAACATTCCAAACAACCAGTCTCCCTATGGTGGCGATAACTCAATTAGCAAGTAGTATCAAGTTTTAATCCGTCAGCGTACACTAAGATTTTACACTGATGTAAAATATCAATTCTGCTGTCGCTGCAGGGTGTGTAAAACAATTAGAAGTTATAAGTTAGAAGTAAGAAGTTAGATGTTAGAAGTTTGAGGTAAGACGTTAGAAGAAAGAAGAAGAAGTTAGAAGTTAAAAGTCCTTACCCGGATATCGTACTTTTATTGTCACGTGCCTCTCTACAAATTGCGTCGTAACTCTCCACGCATTATATGAATAGTCATGCAATGCGTCGTACATGTATATAGCTATTTTATTATTTGTTCAAATACGCGGATATTTGTAAAAATTATAATTGTAATTATGCACATAAATTGTCACCATTTCAAGAAACTGTTCTGAACAACATGGAGTACAATTCATTACACATTTGTTTTTTAATTTATTACTCATGAATATTTCAGTGATAATTAATATTTACATATTTGACAAATTCTGTCTTTGCGGTTGCATGATTGATGGGAAACCATCTTCGTTGTTAGTTTATAGGCCGTTAGTAAAAACACATGCATTCATTAAACCAGACACACATTTATATTGCACGATGTAATGATCGCAAATATGACTAATAGCTAAAACATATGAACGGGTAAAAACTTAATAAATACTAGAGGCTTTAAAGGGACACAGGGCAATCTTTATTATTTGTCAAGCACTAGAGGACGTATTTTAGTGTATATAAAGGTTTAACTAGAACAGGGCCAAGATCTCTATAGTGTGATCAAGGGTCTGTGTTTGCAAATAATGCTACCGTCTGACCTAAATACTTGTAGGAACATCAAGAATTAAACTGAATTTAATTGTTTAGTCGCACCAACAGCTAAGGTCATAAAGAAAGTCATAAGGCGACTTTCCAGCTTCCATTGGTGGAGGAAGACCCCAGTTGCCCCTACGGGCGAGATTCGTACACGGGCGAGCACCGGGGTAGAACCGCCGTTCCGCAAGCTAGCTGGAAAGCTTCCTCAAACAAAGATACAAATCAAGAACCAAATTGGCTAAGTGTACTGCCAAAATAAAATTGTTTAATGAAATGCATTTTTTAGCAATCGATTTCTTGTTCAACATTCATCAACACATACAATGTTATTTGGATCGTCCTATAGAAAGAGGGATACTATACTTCGGAATCAGGAAACCGTGCCCTACTCAGACTGTCGTGCAGATTAATATAGTTATTTTATATACACGGGACGGCCGGGTTTACGTACCATCCTACGGACGAGTCTAAGGGAATTGTTTTGCATAAGAACATTTCGATGAAACCCAGTAGCGCCGGCGAGGCTCAAACCGGTTATCACCAGAATCATAATCGGTCGTGCTTAAAACGTAAGTGACAATTTATAGACTCCTTAGGTCTGACGGCGAACTGTAAGAATTACGGGGACCATTCCAAACACGAATAATGCCATCATTATGCGTTGCTTGTTTAATGTGCGAATGCAGGCAATAAACAGTAGGCCTCATGTTTAAATTAGGCTGAAGTGGGTCATTTTCGTATCGGGTACTACAGAAAGGTACCCGGGTAACATATATATATATACAGAAACGTACCCGTAAATCTTCGATTGTATAGAAAGGCCCACAGTTATAAAGAAAAGTACCCGGAAAAACGAAATCTCAATGGCGAAATTGAAACAATTTAGAATTTGATAGAATAATACTAAAACAATATTTTTTATCATTAATTAGTCGCCATTGTTCTTAAAATATAAATTTAGTAATGAAATTCAAAACTTATTATTTGTTATGTTGTCGTAAATTCGTTAGCAACACCGCGCGCGCTAAAAACAACAACAAAACAAACTTCCGCAACTTTTCGATCACTTTTTTGAAGTGGAGGAACATAAATACAATCAAATGGAATTAGCATTCAAAATCAAAGATACCATCAACATTTTGCAATATCATTTGGCCGATAGCTCCATCTATAGTTCATTTATATGAAAGCAGTTATAAACCTTCATCTGTATCGTACATAAGAAGCACGCAACGAAAATCACATATCCACATCGCTTCAAAGTTGTTCGGAAATAAACATTACGACAATGTACGCTCGCAATATTTTGTCTCTTGTACTTTTATGTAAGTTTGGGCCGTTCTGGATTTCGAAGAGTTACGGGTACGCTTCTGTATACATATAAGTACCTTTCTGTAGTATCCGATACGACAAAGACCCATCAACTTAGATTAGTTATGAAATAGCTTTGTTTGGAAAAACTCGACACGATATTTTTATTGGATGGATCATTAATATGAATTCGTATTCATTTAACTCAATATCTGTATGCTCTAAATACATATTGTTATTAAGACTGTTAGCAATATGAATGTCACATGAATAGCATTTATGACTTAAACATAAAACAAAACTACAGTCGGCGTGTTGTCCAGTCCGAACATGTTCTTAAAAATGTATTAAACCGGAATGCATCATTCTGCTCAATTTAATGCATGTGCACATATAATACGAAACAAGCTAATTATAATAGATCTCATTTGGATTTGAATTGACACCAAATACTCTAATCCCTTTAAGAAAAGTTCAGTTCAGAAAGGAATTTTTCAACAATTTCGTTCTGATGGCCATTGTTGATCATCTCGCAATCAAACTAGGCATTGTTATAAAAATGCAAGAAAATGATAAAATAGCGACGACACAGAGTCGATCGGTCGTTCAGTCGGTCGAACGGTGTTTTACCTAATTTTCAGTACATTTTAGGCTATATAAGTATGAAGGTTGAGTTTTAGTTGTGTTCCTGATCACCCATTTTTTTCTAGGTAGAGCCTGTACCTCTCGCATCCGTAAGAATGGACGCTTTTTCACGTACACGTCGCGCTTCAAATGGGTTTCGAAGCTGCAGCGGTGAGAGGCGAGAAGGACGCATTCTGTGTCTGACGTGTGATATGTGACGTGGGATATGTGACGTGTGGTATGTGATGTGTGATATGTTACGTGTGATATGTGACGTGAGATATGTGACGTGTGATATGTGACGTGTGATATGTGACGTGTGGTATGTGACCCCTGTCTCCTCCACCACCTCTCCCACACGAACAACACAACTATTACATTTCTGACCTTCTGTGATCCGTCGCATGAGGACGTAAATCAGGAGGTCTCGTATATCGGAGTCCATCCTTTGCATTTTCATACAGGTGACAGTGAAGTACAAGGATCAGGAGAGGTCTTCTATAATAGTGAATGAAACAGAAAAGTCTGTGATTAAGGCCATCACAAATAAGAAGGGGGCTTCAGCTGTAATTAAACACTTAGTAAAAAACACTAACTATAAGAAAGTAATGCAACAGCATCTTGTTAAAGAAATTGAAAAGGAAGTATCTCAGTTGTGTAAGAGAAAAGAAACAGTGTTAAAGGTAAATAGTACAGATGACCTTATAAACTTTGATTGGAAACAACTGGCAGAGACTCTAGAGCAGAAAGTACCAACACTAATGTCCATTTTGAATGGTATGATTGGTGAGAAAAGGAAAAAGTGCTTGGCTCACATTGTAATGGCAGCCTGTATATTACTGTACGCCAGATGCCAGCTGTTGAACCTCATACAATTTGTCCTGGGTCTAGTTCTGGACAGCTGTGGTTTGAAGAAAGAGGTAAGAAGCTTAATTTTCACGAAGTGGTCAAGGGTGAGCTTTTGTGACCACCCTTCGTCCGTCATCGTCGTTGTTGGCGTCAACTTTTTCGTCACCGTCTAGTGGACCTCTACCAAGTTTGTTCAAATGGTGACCCTGGGGTTATAATCGGCCCCACCCCAGGGGTCAATTTTTTCCATAGAGTTATATAGGAAAACATTTAAAAATCTTCTCCGAAAGCTTAGATATTCTGTATGTAGTATCATCTAGTGGTCTTCTACCAAGTTTGTTCAAATGGTGACCCTCGGGTCAGAATCGGCCCAGCCCTGCTGGGGTTCACCAGTTTTACACAGAATGTTATAGGAACCTTGTTAACAATACAGTACAGTATGCAGAATAGTATAGTAAAGATTAGTTTGGAAGTTAAGCAACACTTCACTGTTACAGATCTATACTAGTTTTCTTATGTTACACTTTATTATGTTAGGGTGCACTTTTATAAGTCTTAACTTAATTTTTAGGCTACATTAAACTGAATTTGTTTAGAATAGGTTACACTCAACTAAATTTTTAGGCTACATTGAACTAAATTTATAGTTAAACTGTTTTGCATATAGTGATATGTACATGTAAACATACAAAAGGTAAACAGCATAAAATAACTCAACAATATTATATTTTTGATCGGTGCATATCATTTTATGTAGTCAGGTGAGCGATATAGGGCCATCATTTTTTAAACTTGATTAGTTATTGGACCAAAAACAATATACATCGTCGGATACCCCAGGGTGATTGATTCCGGTACTCTTCATACAATGATAGTATGGATTGGATAGTATCATATTGAATCACCCGGCGATATCGGACGATGGTAATATAATAATGCCACCTAATGCGAGAACAAACTATTATATATCACTAAACTATCAGTTTGAAATCATATATATATATTAAAGTTCAATTGACTGTTGATTGTTCATAGGCGGTAACCTTGAATAATTCCATGATTTTATTGATTTCCTACTCTTATTTTACATAGTTACATGTACATGTAGCTGGTATGATGTTACCGGTATAAAACATTTCTTGAGATATTGTTTATCTCAATGTCTTGTGATAAGAGCCTTTTTCTGATGGAAGAGCTCAAATAGAATTAATTTTTATATTCAATTTACAGGCGCTGACCATTATGCATGCCATCGGGCTGTCTGTGTCGTATACCAGTGTCCACAACAGCAGAAAGAATTTGGTTAAAAAACAAGAGGAACAAATAGACAATGTTGTCAAAGGGTATAAAAAAAAAAGTGTGATGACTATGAACAGAAACAATCATCTTCTGGTGTTGGAAGTGGAAGTGCAGAAAATGTTCATGACAGTAAAGAGGTAGAAAATAATGTTGAAAGTGTAGTTTCGGAAAATAGAGTTGAAATTGTGGAAAATACAATTGAAAGTGTTGTGTCGGAAAATACAATTGAACGTGTTGTGTCGGAAAATACAATTGAAAGTGTAGTGTCCGAAAATACAAATGAAAGTGTAGTTTCGGAAAATATTGAAAGTGAAGTTTCTAAAAACAGTCATTCTTGTAAGTTAAATATAAGGCCAATTGAAGTTCTTGGAGATAATTTAGACGTCACCATTGCTCCAGCAAAAATGACAATGGAGAAACAAAGACAAAGTTTACATTGGTTTCTCACCATGGTAAAACAGAAAAGGGTGACATATGATGATTTGAACATGCCATTAGTTCATCAACCGCATATATCAGATGTACCCTCAGATCAGTGGATCCCATCACAAGACCACATGAATGCTGTTGCAGAAAACTTTGTATTTCACACTTCACGTATACTTCTGAAGTATGTCCTGTTCTTAGAACCAGTAAGAGAATCATACCCAGATTATATTTTACATCCGTTTACAGAACTCACAAAGAAAAAATCAGTAATTTTGAACTGTGATCTTGTTGATGCAAGTAAAAATTCATCCCAGGGCATGATTGAAATACTGCAGAAAGTTCATGAGTTAGCAGTTCCTTGTATCGATAAGAAAGTTCTTGAAAGAGTTGTTTTTGGAGGCGATGTACTTACAAACGAACGAGCATTTTCAGCCCAGGAAGCTATGCAGAATAATAAGTCTCAGTTTGACAGTTTGTTTGGTGTCATCCATAGACCAGAAGGACTGCATAGAGAATTTAACTTCTTACTAGTAATATAAACAGTTCAGAGTTGAGTTTTTGTTGAACGTAAGTTCATTTGTTTTGCTTCCTTTGTATATCCGCTATCAGTGTTAAACAGCAGTAAAACTTATATAAAGGCTATGTTACGGAAGCACAGAGGGGACATGTGAAAAGAAAAATGTTGTGAGGAACAACTTAGTAAGTCAAGGGAACAAGGTAACGAGATAATTATCTCAAACCTACTTATTAAGTCATGGGAACGAGATACTTAGTTGTGGCCACGAGGTAAAAATAAATGTTCACATGTCCCCCACGTGCTCCATGCCAGTCTTCTATGTTAATGATAAAAAAATATTATGAATGTATCTAAAATGATTACAAATATTTTTAAATACAAACAGAACAAAGAATGCAAATGGCTTTTTAACACTGATCAATGAAGATTTGTTTATTTGTTTATGTTTTGCTTATGTTTGGAAGCAAATTGAGGGCTGGCTCTGGTAGAAAATTAAGTAGTTCCAAATTATTACAATTTTAGTTTATAAATCGAACTGGAAATTGCTTGTAAATTGTTAAAGGGACACATGTCAATCATGAAGTGTTTATCAAGCATTCAGTTTTAGTCTTATTCTACTTTAGTTTGTAGTATATTATTAGTATAATATAATCAACAGTTAATAATACGCAAAAACAGCTTGCTTTATAATTAAAGAGGTTGATGCACTATTTTCAAACAAAATTTATTTAAAAGGGCTCTGAAAAACTTGAAAAAAGCTGAACTAATTATCCAAATGTCATGAAAAAATAAAGGAGATGTGACCTATTGAAAAGTATAAAAGAACATAAATGGAGGAGGCCATCTTTGAATGATGACGTCATCGTGCCGTTTTTAATACCATATATGGAAAATTGGTAAGATGTCTTTTAAAGCAAGGAAAATAACTGCAAATTGATTAAAATCAAATATACAGATGTAAAATATATAATTGGTATGCTTATTTTTCATTTGCAGTGATTTTCTTTGCTTTTAAAGACATTTTGTCCATATGCCATCTATCTTAAAAAGACACGATGATGTCATCGTTCAAAGATGGCCGCCTTCATTTATGTTTCATTGCAAATTTTCAATAGGTCATATCTCCTTTTCGTCCGTCAGATGGGGACGTAAACCGGGCGGTCCTGTGTATTGGTCTATCTTCCAAGCCTCTAAATAACCTATACTGGGTTGATGAGTCGTTAAACAATATTCAATTCAATTCATATCTCCCTTATTTTTTTATGGCATTTTGATAATTCTTTCAGCCTTTTTCAAGTTTTTCAGAGCCCTTTAAAATAAACATTGTTTGAAAATAGTGCATCAAACCCTTTAATATTAATCATTGAATACATTTCAAATTACTGAAAAACAAACAGCACGCCAGGAGTTTTTAAAAAATCAAGATTGTCGTGTGTCCCTTTAAATTGTTTGAGCCAAATTCTAATCTCTTAAATTATAGCAAATGGCTCAAATTGCAGAGCTAGTCCTGGAATTACCCTATGGTTATTGTTTTAGTGCATGGCTCAGAATATAAACGCTGTTTCAACATGTTCAAAGTTAGAATTTTATTAGTTTTAATTTATTTCGAAAGTTTACACAGCCATGTTCACGGTTTTCGCATTAACCCTCTAGCATGAAGCTCATGGATAATAAGCGTCATTTGGGCTAAAAATGCCGGAGTTGATAAATGTCCCTTTAAATTATTCACGGTACGGGTTCAAATCTCACTGGAGGTTTTTTACCAGCACCAAAGGCAGAGGTATATTAATTTGGAATTGTCTGTCCGTCCGTACTTCCGTCTGGAGCCATATCTTCATAACTGCTGTTTGGATTTTCATTACACTTGGTCATAATGTTTATCCCGATAGTCAGATGAGACACGGTTACTTTTTTTACAGAAAAGCCCCAGTTACCCCAATAGTGGGATCTGATGCGGCAAATTTATTTCGGAATCATCATAGTCACGCCGGAGTTATTGCCCTTACATTAATCAAACTTGCTTATTAAATGTTTTTTCATTAATAATTTTAACAATTGGTGATGTATGTAGTATAACGTGGCACAAGTGTTTATTTTATTAATATAACTTGGCACAATTTATTATAACAAAGCCCCGTTTGGTTATGGGGCAAAGAATAGGGCTACTGCAGATCCCGTTGCAGGGGAAGGCAGAGGGGGTAGAACCCCCACAAATTAATGTTCATTTTATCATTTTTTGTTCATGCTCATTAAAGGTCTTCATCATGCCCCTGCATTATTTCAGGTGCCATCTCGCTCATATCACTAGAGCAGTGGCAGAAACACTATAACGTGGCTCCAGCGTAAATGAAGTGTCTACAGTAGATTTTGCAGCAACTCTGCAGTTCAGGATGAGAAAGTTTTAGGCCCGTTCTCCATATTTAACTCGATTTACATGGAGGATGAGCCTGCCATGTTCATTCCTGTTAGGCGCCATATAACCTTTCATGTGTTGGTGCGCCTTAAAACCCCAATTCAATTCAATTCAATTATTATAACAATGCCTTAAAATTCAACGGATTTGCTTGTATTAACATTAGTGTCTTACCGGTCATATTTTCATATACATGATAATATGAAGTAATAAAAATGTTTCAGGGCATATATCAGTTGTTCTACAAGGAGGGCAGTTCAATGGACAGTGGTTCCTTGTACCAGCTGCGCAATTTGATCAACCGTAGAGATGTTAGTGGACCTAAAGAAGTTATCCAAAAGTTTAGGTAAATGAAGGTTTATTATGATTTTTTCATCGTCCTAGCAATGCCAGAATTATTGATCTTTGCATATTTTAACCATTTGTATTTTTTTTAGCTCTGCTTGCCTTTGGTCGTCCATCAACTTTTGCCTTGTGAACACTCTAGCCCCTTCATTTTTCATGCGATTTTAACCAAACTTGAACAAAGTCCTTATATTTGACGTATTTACCCCTTGACATTTTTACTTTAAACTTCTTATCGGCACTACTCCAAAATGTTATGCCTTGTTGGATTTCGACGAAACTTGGCAGTAAGCATCGGTATGATGTCTAGTTGTGCAAATCGCTGTATATCAATGAAATCTTGGACAAGTTGGCCCTTGGATTGTTAAATAATACTGAAAACACCGTAGTGATGCCCCTTGGATTATTAAGAAATGCTGAAATTAGACTCGTGTAGTTATCATCCAACCGTTATAAAACATGGTGACATTGTTTATGGCCATAATGGCTTGTTCAAGTTTAATAACTAGCCACTTTGCGCCAGTAATCGCAGAGTTATGACCCTTTGATTTAAAAAAATGGTGTTACAGGTTCACTTCGATGGATTTCTGTTATATTAATTTTAAAAAAATTCCTAACACACCCCCTTCCACGCGAGAATAATATGTCATTCGGCGAGGGATATTCAATTCAACGAGTTTGTTTGTTAGATTCTGCTTGTAGTACACACTAGTATTATTGAATTGATTACAATTTAATGTTATAATATAAAGAGAATCACCTATTTCTGGCAGTTTAAAAAGTGTTTGAAAATAGCAGTGATTTGTCATAATCCATTGCATATAAAATTATTCATACCAAATAATATCATTTTCAGACCACACCAGCAATTTGTTGATGATGTAACAGATGCGTATATTGTTGCTGCGTTTCTGGACATCATGGATATGGAAGATGCGACATCTACCCCTAGAAATCCTCCCGTATTTACTTTGATGAACAGTGGTCAAAAGGAAGAGTGGTTAAACAGAATGTCAAAGAAAGTTCTGGACAGTTTGCAATTGTGTGATCTGGAAGACTGTTAAACAACTGCGCGAGGACCTGAAATCACTTAATGCTGATGATCAAGAACTTGAAGCTATGAAAGTTGATGACAGTTATTTATGTCCTCTGTGTAATGGTACATACACATCACTGGCCTGGTCAAAAAGACACCTTCTTAACAAACACCATTGGAAATTTCATAAAGTGAGTACACAGGTGAAAACAGCAATGCCGTCAAACACTTCTTTTCATGGCATTGATATTTAGGGACACTTGTGATTCCTACAGAATGGGAGATGGCGGTAGGATAGTCAGAAATGCTTATTATGAATGGCTGTATTACTCTGCCTTGAAACATACAAAGTACAAGATATGGTTATGGAGAATGATTTCATATGTTGTGTCAATTCTTGGCTGTAAAGAAAGCTTTGAGTACAAATGGAACATGAATGTTAACTTGAAAGGTGGAATTGCTAACAACATCCAAATGACAATTGTGTTGAGATTCAGGTTAATAATATTAAAAGGGAGTTAAACAATCAAGGAGCAAACAAATCATATGGATCGGCAAAAAAGATTTGTATGACAACCCAGGTTGTTGACAAGTATATTAGAACAGTTGATTCGTACAACAAAGACGGCGAGGTCTAAAAGGAACAGGCCTGAAGTTGACAAAAAGTAAAGATATATTTGTATGGTACAGTGTCTCAGAAAGAAAGGCTTTGTGAAAGACTTAGAATGGAAAAGCTTTAGCTCTTTCAAAGATCCTTTGCAATGTATTGATGCTGATGAACTACATAATTGGATCCGAAACCAAAAAATAATTGCAAGCATTTATATGTAGATTATGTAAAAAGATTGGTGCTTTGGAGACCCTAAAAGCTTGTAGTTTTAGTTACCTCGTTAAGGCGATAGGACCTTCATTTTTCATCCGATCTTTACCAAATTTTAACAAATTGTTAATAGCAATGAAAGCTCTAATAAGTTTGAAAACCAGCTATATCCAACCAGGAACACTAGAGTTATGTTCCCTTGAATTATTGAAAAATGCCATTTTCAGCCTTGTGAACAATCGAGCGCCGTCCGGACCGTATTTTCAATACTATATATATTTTGGTTTGAAAGTGATTTTCTCATTGTCATACATGCTGTATGTTTACAAAAGAATGTAATTATGTGTATTTCAATACAAAATGTATGACATTTATCATATTTGTTATCAGAATTATTCCATGATGTGCTTTACTGTTGATGTGCTTTACTGTTGATATTAAACAACTTTTAATATACATTCACTGACTTCAAAAACAGTATATTCTGTCCATAAACATAAATGTGCCATGAGAAAATGGACCTAATGGCCATTGTAACCATCCGTGCACTCTGATTAGGGTCTAAAATGTCCATTTTCTCTGATTTCATGGTTCTCTCATGTATTGCTCACCCGAAAACAAAGAAATCAGTGAATGGCGAAAAATATCATGACCGTCCTTTGTAACTTCCTATGTCAATCACCTGCTGTGAATATTTCTTCTGGAATGGTCTTCATTTTGTTATGAACTTCACAGCCATCATTAATGCATAGGTTGTATTGGCCAGGTGGCAATTATTCCATTTCCATGCCTGTATTCCGAATGAGTACATTTCACAACACTACAGGATATAATATCCATACATTTTTAAACCATACTAATTATGCAAATAAACA
>JAWPHD010025114.1:0-10000 GCA_037043455.1 Cyrtodaria siliqua | reverse complement strand
ACGGCGCCCCAACCGCTTAATTTCAGCTCCGGGAGTGATTTTCAGCGAGCCGATAGCTTGAAATTCGCTCAAAATTGCACTACCTTATTGCACTACCTTCGGCTCGGCTCGGCTCGCCTGCCTGCCTGCCTGCCTGCCTACCCCTCCGACGACCACCCCAAGCCACTGCCAGCGGGTCTACGGCGCCCCAACCGCTTAATTTCAGCTCCGGGAGTGATTTTCAGCGAGCCGATAGCTTGAAATTCGCTCAAAATTGCACTACCTTATTGCACTACCTTCGGCTCGGCTCGGCTCGCCTGCCTGCCTGCCTGCCTACCCCTCCGACGACCACCCCAAGCCACTGCCAGCGGGTCGACGGCGCCCCAACCGCTTAATTTCAGCTCCGGGAGTGATTTTCAGCGAGCCGATAGCTTGAAATTCGCTCAAAATTGCACTACCTTATTGCACTACCTTCGGCTCGGCTCGGCTCGCCTGCCTACCCCTCCGACGACCACCCCAAGCCACTGCCAGCGGGTCGACGGCGCCCCAACAGCGGTCCCATCGCTTCATTTCAGCTCGGCCAGTGATTTTCAGCGAGCCGATAGCTCGAAATTCACTCAAAATCGATCTACCGAATTGCACTACCTTCGGCTCGCCGGCCTACCCCTCCGACGACCACCACAAGCCACTGCCAGAGGGTCGACGGCGCCCCAACAGCCGTCCCATGGCTTAATTTCAGCTCGGCCAGTGATTTTCAGCGAGCCGATAGCTCGAAATTCACTCAAAATCGATCTACCGAATTGCACTACCTTCGGCTCGCCTGCCTACCCCTCCGACGACCACCCCAAGCCACTGGCAGAGGGTCGACGGCGCCCCAACAGCCGTCCCATCGCTTAATTTCAGCTCGGCCAGTGATTTTCAGCGAGCCGATAGCTTGATTTTCGCTCAAAATCGATCTACCAACTTTCTACCGAACTACTACCTTCGGCTCGCCTGCCTACCCCTCCGACGACCACCCCAAGCCACTGCCAGCGGGTCGACGGCGCCCCAACAGCGGTCCCATCGCTTCATTTCAGCTCGGCCAGTGATTTTCAGCGAGCCGATAGCTCGAAATTCACTCAAAATCGATCTACCGAATTGCACTACCTTCGGCTCGCCGGCCTACCCCTCCGACGACCACCCCAAGCCACTGCCAGAGGGTCGACGGCGCCCCAACAGCCGTCCCATGGCTTAATTTCAGCTCGGCCAGTGATTTTCAGCGAGCCGATAGCTCGAAATTCACTCAAAATCGATCTACCGAATTGCACTACCTTCGGCTCGCCTGCCTACCCCTCCGACGACCACCCCAAGCCACTGGCAGAGGGTCGACGGCGCCCCAACAGCCGTCCCATCGCTTCATTTCAGCTCGGCCAGTGATTTTCAGCGAGCCGATAGCTTGATTTTCGCTCAAAATCGATCTACCAACTTTCTACCGAACTACTACCTTCGGCTCGCCTGCCTACCCCTCCGACGACCACCCCAAGCCACTGCCAGCGGGTCGACGGCGCCCCAACAGCGGTCCCATCGCTTCATTTCAGCTCGGCCAGTGATTTTCAGCGAGCCGATAGCTCGAAATTCACTCAAAATCGATCTACCGAATTGCACTACCTTCGGCTCGCCGGCCTACCCCTCCGACGACCACCCCAAGCCACTGCCAGAGGGTCGACGGCGCCCCAACAGCCGTCCCATGGCTTAATTTCAGCTCGGCCAGTGATTTTCAGCGAGCCGATAGCTCGAAATTCACTCAAAATCGATCTACCGAATTGCACTACCTTCGGCTCGCCTGCCTACCCCTCCGACGACCACCCCAAGCCACTGGCAGAGGGTCGACGGCGCCCCAACAGCCGTCCCATCGCTTCATTTCAGCTCGGCCAGTGATTTTCAGCGAGCCGATAGCTTGATTTTCGCTCAAAATCGATCTACCAAATGTACGCACTTTTTCACCGAGCAACACACTACCTTATATATAGCACTGTCCATTTAAATGTCAGTCAAAACCGAAAGACATAGCCGTTTTTTCACCTAATTTGCCGACACGCCCGAACGGCTGCCCCGATCGGCTCGACGCAGGCCTCGTTCGAACGGGCTCGTCGAGACGGACATTTTATGTCCCTATCTTCTAGACCCTGGGAGCACGGGTTCGGTCGCACGGGCCAATTGATCAAAAAAATCAATGACCGAGCCGCATTTTTCGGGACGCCGTCCGCTCAAAAAGACGGCTTTTTAAAAACACCACAGATGGAGAACCGGTGGACCGATTCACTCAAACTAAACACTTCCCCCCGCGAATCGACCATGCTCTATCATCTCTGAAAGTTTGAAGACGATCGGAGTCGAACTGAGCGATTTGGAAATTTCCTGCGGCATTTTTCGACCTCTCAGCCTTAAAATTCGCTTAAAACATCGGACTCTGTCATTTTGCGAGTGAGAATTTCACCTTATTTGCCGACACGCACGAACGGCTGCCCCGATCGGCTCGCCGCAGGCCTCGTTCGAACGGGCTCGTCGAGACGGACATTTTATGTCCCTATCTTCTAGACCCTGGGAGCACGGGTTCGGTCTTGCTGGCGAAAAACGCTAACCCTAGTCCTTCGAGTCGGATTTTTCGGCTCGCCAGCCGCTCAAAAAGACGGCTTTTTAAAAACACCACAGATCGAGAACCGGTGGACCGATTCACTCAAACTAAACACTTCCCCCCGCGAATCGACCATGCTCTATCATCTCTGAAAGTTTGAAGACGATCGGAGTCGAACTGAGCGATTTGGAAATTTCCTGCGGCATTTTTCGACCTCTCAGCCTTAAAATTCGCTTAAAACATCGGACTCTGTCATTTTGCGAGTGAGAATTTCACCTTATTTGCCGACACGCACGAACGGCTGCCCCGATCGGCTCGCCGCAGGCCTCGTTCGAACGGGCTCGTCGAGACGAACATTTTATGTCCCTATCTTCTAGACCCTGGGAGCACGGGTTCGGTCTTACTGGCGAAAAACGCTAACCCTAGTCCTTCGAGCCGCATGCTTCGGCTCGCCAGCCGCTCAATGCCGTCCGTCGACCTAGGGTTACGGTTTTCCGCTTATAACTCGGCCGATCGTAGGAGCATCTCCGCCAAACTTTCCCCACGTCTGCAGGGCGTAGGGGCGCCTGTGTCCAGCGAGTTTCAGCTTGATGGGTGCGCGGACGGCCGACTTACTGGCGGAAAACGCTAACCCTAGCCCCAGATTACCGTTGAAGCTAGGGTTATGGTTTTTTCGCCATTTTCCCGTTATAACTCCGCCGATCGTAGGAGCATCTCCGCCAAACTTTCCCCACGTCTGCAGGCCGTTGGGGCGCCGCTGTCCAGCGAGTTTCATTCAGTTCGAAGCAGGGATGGCCACGCGGCGACTGTTAGCGAGGCCACTAGGGTTAGGGTTACGGGGGTAGGGGTAGCGATTCTCGCCTTCACTCCGCCACCGGCAGGAGCAGCTCGACGAAACTCTGCCCACGCCTGGCCGATACCGGGACACGGGTCTCCAGGAAGTTTCAGGCAGTTGCAGGCAGGTACGGCGAAGCTACAGCGGTTACCGCGAGCTGACAGGGTGAAAGACTGCAAACCCTAGCTTCAACGGTAAAATGGGACTAGGGTTAGGGTTTTCCGCTAGTATCTCGGCCGGCCGTGGGAGCATCTCCGCCAAACTTTCCACACGTCTGCAGGCCGTTGGGGCGCCGCTGTCCAGCGAGTTTCATTCAGTTCGGAGCAGGGATGGCCACGCGGCGACTGTTAGCGAGGCCACTAGGGTTAGGGTTACGGGGGTAGGGGTAGCGATTCTCGCCTTCACTCGGCCACCGGCAGGAGCAGCTCGACGAAACTCTGCCCACGCCTGGCCGATACCGGGACACGGGTCTCCAGGAAGTTTCAGGCAGTTGCAGGCAGGTACGGCGAAGCTACAGCGGTTACCGCGAGCTGACAGGGTGAAAGACTGCAAACCCTAGCTTCAACGGTAAAATGGGACTAGGGTTACTGTTTTCCGCTTGTATCTCGGCCGGCCGTGGGAGCATCTCCGCCAAACTTTCCACACGTCTGCAGGCCGTTGGGGCGCCGCTGTCCAGCGAGTTTCATTCAGTTCGGAGCAGGGATGGCCACGCGGCGACTGTTAGCGAGGCCACTAGGGTTAGGGTTACGGGGGTAGGGGTAGCGATTCTCGCCTTCACTCGGCCACCGGCAGGAGCAGCTCGACGAAACTCTGCCCACGCCTGGCCGATACCGGGACACGGGTGTCCAGGAAGTTTCAGGCAGTTGCAGGCAGGTACGGCGAAGCTACAGCGGTTACCGCGAGCTGACAGGGTGAAAGACTGCAAACCCTAGCTTCAACGGTAAAATGGGACTAGGGTTACTGTTTTCCGCTTGTATCTCGGCCGGCCGTGGGAGCATCTCCGCCAAACTTTCCCCACGTCTGCAGGCCGTTGGGGCGCCGCTGTCCAGCGAGTTTCATTCAGTTCGGAGCAGGGATGGCCACGCGGCGACTGTTAGCGAGGCCACTAGGGTTCCCATTACGGGGGTAGGGGTAGCCGTTCTCGCCTTCACGCCGCCACCGGTGGGAGCAGCTCGATGAAACTCTCCCCAAGCCTGGCCGATACCGGGACACGGGTCTCCAGGAAGTTTCAGGCAGTTGCAGGCAGGTACGGCGAAGCTACAGCGGTTACCGCGAGCTGACAGGGTGAAAGACTGCAAACCCTAGCTTCAACGGTAAAATGGGACTAGGGTTACTGTTTTCCGCTTGTATCTCGGCCGGCCGTGGGAGCATCTCCGCCAAACTTTCCCCACGTCTGCAGGCCGTTGGGGCGCCGCTGTCCAGCGAGTTTCATTCAGTTCGGAGCAGGGATGGCCACGCGGCGACTGTTAGCGAGGCCACTAGGGTTAGGGTTACGGGGGTAGGGGTAGCGATTCTCGCCTTCACTCGGCCACCGGCAGGAGCAGCTCGGCGAAACTCTGCCCACGCCTGGCCGATACCGGGACACGGGTGTCCAGGAAGTTTCAGGCAGTTGCAGGCAGGTACGGCGAAGCTACAGCGGTTACCGCGAGCTGACAGGGTGAAAGACTGCAAACCCTAGCTTCAACGGTAGAATGGGACTAGGGTTAGGGTTTTCCGCCTGTATCTCGGCCGATCGTAGGAGCACCTCCGCCAAAGTTTCCCCACGCCTGGGGGACGTCGGGGCGCCGCTGTCCAGCGAGTTTCATTCAGTTCGAAGCAGGGATGGCCACGCGGCGACTGTTAGCGAGGCCACTAGGGTTAGGGTTACGCGGGGTAGGGGTAGCGATTCTCGCCTTCACTCGGCCACCGGCAGGAGCAGCTCGACGAAACTCTGCCCACGCCTGGCCGATACCGGGACACGGGTCTCCAGGAAGTTTCAGGCAGTTGCAGGCAGGTACGGCGAAGCTACAGCGGTTACCGCGAGCTGACAGGGTGAAAGACTGCAAACCCTAGCTTCAACGGTAAAATGGGACTAGGGTTACTGTTTTCCGCTTGTATCTCGGCCGGCCGTGGGAGCATCTCCGCCAAACTTTCCCCACGTCTGCAGGCCGTTGGGGCGCCGCTGTCCAGCGAGTTTCATTCAGTTCGGAGCAGGGATGGCCACGCGGCGACTGTTAGCGAGGCCACTAGGGTTCCCATTACGGGGGTAGGGGTAGCCGTTCTCGCCTTCACGCCGCCACCGGTGGGAGCAGCTCGATGAAACTCTCCCCAAGCCTGGCCGATACCGGGACACGGGTGTCCAGGAAGTTTCAGGCAGTTGCAGGCAGGTACGGCGAAGCTACAGCGGTTACCGCGAGCTGACAGGGTGAAAGACTGCAAACCCTAGCTTCAACGGTAGAATGGGACTAGGGTTAGGGTTTTCCGCCTGTATCTCGGCCGATCGTAGGAGCACCTCCGCCAAAGTTTCCCCACGCCTGGGGGACGTCGGGGCGCCGCTGTCCAGCGAGTTTCATTCAGTTCGAAGCAGGGATGGCCACGCGGCGACTGTTAGCGAGGCCACTAGGGTTAGGGTTACGGGGGTAGGGGTAGCGATTCTCGCCTTCACTCGGCCACCGGCAGGAGCAGCTCGACGAAACTCTGCCCACGCCTGGCCGATACCGGGACACGGGTCTCCAGGAAGTTTCAGGCAGTTGCAGGCAGGTACGGCGAAGCTACAGCGGTTACCGCGAGCTGACAGGGTGAAAGACTGCAAACCCTAGCTTCAACGGTAAAATGGGACTAGGGTTACTGTTTTCCGCTTGTATCTCGGCCGGCCGTGGGAGCATCTCCGCCAAACTTTCCACACGTCTGCAGGCCGTTGGGGCGCCGCTGTCCAGCGAGTTTCATTCAGTTCGGAGCAGGGATGGCCACGCGGCGACTGTTAGCGAGGCCACTAGGGTTAGGGTTACGGGGGTAGGGGTAGCGATTCTCGCCTTCACTCGGCCACCGGCAGGAGCAGCTCGACGAAACTCTGCCCACGCCTGGCCGATACCGGGACACGGGTCTCCAGGAAGTTTCAGGCAGTTGCAGGCAGGTACGGCGAAGCTACAGCGGTTACCGCGAGCTGACAGGGTGAAAGACTGCAAACCCTAGCTTCAACGGTAAAATGGGACTAGGGTTAGGGTTTTCCGCCAGTATCTCGGCCGGCCGTGGGAGCATCTCCGCCAAACTTTCCACACGTCTGCAGGCCGTTGGGGCGCCGCTGTCCAGCGAGTTTCATTCAGTTCGGAGCAGGGATGGCCACGCGGCGACTGTTAGCGAGGCCACTAGGGTTCCCATTACGGGGGTAGGGGTAGCCGTTCTCGCCTTCACGCCGCCACCGGTGGGAGCAGCTCGATGAAACTCTCCCCAAGCCTGGCCGATACCGGGACACGGGTCTCCAGGAAGTTTCAGGCAGTTGCAGGCAGGTACGGCGAAGCTACAGCGGTTACCGCGAGCAAATAGGGTGAAAGACTGCAAACCCTAGCTTCAACGGTAGAATGGGACTAGGGTTAGGGTTTTCCGCCTGTATCTCGGCCGATCGTAGGAGCACCTCCGCCAAAGTTTCCCCACGCCTGGGGGACGTCGGGGCGCCGCTGTCCAGCGAGTTTCATTCAGTTCGGAGCAGGGATGGCCACGCGGCGACTGTTAGCGAGGCCACTAGGGTTCCCATTACGGGGGTAGGGGTAGCCGTTCTCGCCTTCACGCCGCCACCGGTGGGAGCAGCTCGATGAAACTCTCCCCAAGCCTGGCCGATACCGGGACACGGGTCTCCGGGAAGTTTCAGGCAGTTGCAGGCAGGTACGGCGAAGCTACAGCGGTTACCGCGAGCAAATAGGGTGAAAGACTGCAAACCCTAGCTTCAACGGTAGAATGGGACTAGGGTTAGGGTTTTCCGCCTGTATCTCGGCCGATCGTAGGAGCACCTCCGCCAAAGTTTCCCCACGCCTGGGGGACGTCGGGGCGCCGCTGTCCAGCGAGTTTCATTCAGTTCGGAGCAGGGATGGCCACGCGGCGACTGTTAGCGAGGCCACCAGGGTTAGGGTTACGGGGGTAGGGGTAGCGATTCTCGCCTTCACTCGGCCACCGGCAGGAGCAGCTCGACGAAACTCTGCCCACGCCTGGCCGATACCCGGGACACGGGTCTCCAGGAAGTTTCAGGCAGTTGCAGGCAGGTACGGCGAAGCTACAGCGGTTACCGCGAGCTGACAGGGTGAAAGACTGCAAACCCTAGCTTCAACGGTAGAATGGCACTAGGGTTACGGTTTTCCGCTTGTATCTCGGCCGATCGTAGGAGCATCTCCGCCAGACTTTCCCCACGTCTCCAGGGCGTAGGGGCGCCTGTGTCCAGCGAGTTTCAGCTTGATGGGTGCGCGGACGGCCGACTTACTGGCGGAAAACGCTAACCCTAGCCCCAGATTACCGTTGAAGCTAGGGTTAGGGGTTTTTCGCCGTTTTCCCGTTATAACTCCGCCGATCGTGAGAGCATCTCCGCCAAACTTTCCCCACGTCTGCAGGCCGTTGGGGCGCCGCTGTCCAGCGAGTTTCATTCAGTTCGAAGCAGGGATGGCCACGCGGCGACTGTTGGCGAGGCCACTAGGGTTAGGGTTACGGGGGTAGGGGTAGCGATTCTCGCCTTCACTCGGCCACCGGCAGGAGCAGCTCGACGAAACTCTGCCCACGCCTGGCCGATACCGGGACACGGGTCTCCAGGAAGTTTCAGGCAGTTGCAGGCAGGTACGGCGAAGCTACAGCGGTTACCGCGAGCTGACAGGGTGAAAGACTGCAAACCCTAGCTTCAACGGTAGAATGGCACTAGGGTTACGGTTTTCCGCTTGTATCTCGGCCGATCGTAGGAGCATCTCCGCCAAACTTTCCCCACGTCTCCAGGGCGTAGAGGCGCCTGTGTCCAGCGAGTTTCAGCTTGATGGGTGCGCGGACGGCCGACTTACTGGCGGAAAACGCTAACCCTAGCCCCAGATTACCGTTGAAGCTAGGGTTAGGGTTTTTTCGCCGTTTTCCCGTTATAACTCCGCCGATCGTAGGAGCATCTCCGCCAAACTTTCCCCACGTCTGCAGGCCGTTGGGGCGCCGCTGTCCAGCGAGTTTCAGTCAGTTCGAAGCAGGGATGGCCACGCGGCGACTGTTGGCGAGGCCACTAGGGTTAGGGTTACGGGGGTAGGGGTAGCGATTCTCGCCTTCACTCGGCCACCGGCAGGAGCAGCTCGACGAAACTCTGCCCACGCCTGGCCGATACCGGGACACGGGTCTCCAGGAAGTTTCAGGCAGTTGCAGGCAGGTACGGCGAAGCTACAGCGGTTACCGCGAGCTGACAGGGTGAAAGACTGCAAACCCTAGCTTCAACGGTAGAATGGCACTAGGGTTACGGTTTTCCGCTTGTATCTCGGCCGATCGTAGGAGCATCTCCGCCAAACTTTCCCCACGTCTCCAGGGCGTAGGGGCGCCTGTGTCCAGCGAGTTTCAGCTTGATGGGTGCGCGGACGGCCGACTTACTGGCGGAAAACGCTAACCCTAGCCCCAGATTACCGTTGAAGCTAGGGTTAGGGTTTTTTCGCCGTTTTCCCGTTATAACTCCGCCGATCGTAGGAGCATCTCCGCCAAACTTTCCCCACGTCTGCAGGCCGTTGGGGCGCCGCTGTCCAGCGAGTTTCATTCAGTTCGAAGCAGGGATGGCCACGCGGCGACTGTTGGCGAGGCCACTAGGGTTAGGGTTACGGGGGTAGGGGTAGCGATTCTCGCCTTCACTCGGCCACCGGCAGGAGCAGCTCGACGAAACTCTGCCCACGCCTGGCCGATACCGGGACACGGGTCTCCAGGAAGTTTCAGGCAGTTGCAGGCAGGTACGGCGAAGCTACAGCGGTTACCGCGGGCTGATAGGGTGAAAGACTGCAAACCCTAGCTTCAACGGTAGAATGGGACTAGGGTTAGGGTTTTCCGCCTGTATCTCGGCCGATCGTAGGAGCACCTCCGCCAAAGTTTCCCCACGCCTGGGGGACGTCGGGGCGCCGCTGTCCAGCGAGTTTCATTCAGTTCGGAGCAGGGATGGCCACGCGGCGACTGTTAGCGAGGCCACTAGGGTTCCCATTACGGGGGTAGGGGTAGCCGTTCTCGCCTTCACGCCGCCACCGGTGGGAGCAGCTCGATGAAACTCTCCCCAAGCCTGGCCGATACCGGGACACGGGTCTCCAGGAAGTTTCAGGCAGTTGCAGGCAGGTACGGCGAAGCTACAGCGGTTACCGCGAGCAAATAGGGTGAAAGACTGCAAACCCTAGCTTCAACGGTAGAATGGCACTAGGGTTAGGGTTTTCCGCCTGTATCTCGGCCGATCGTAGGAGCACCTCCGCCAAAGTTTCCCCACGCCTGGGGGACGTCGGGGCGCCGCTGTCCAGCGAGTTTCATTCAGTTCGGAGCAGGGATGGGCACGCGGCGACTGTCAGCGAGGCCACTAGGGTTCCCATTACGGGGGTAGGGGTAGCCGTTCTCGCCTTCACGCC
>JAWPHD010025113.1:0-17216 GCA_037043455.1 Cyrtodaria siliqua | reverse complement strand
TGCGTAAGATCGGAATATATGTGTAAGAACTGGACATATATGCGTAAGAATTGAATATATATGCGTAAGAACTGAATATATGTGTAAGAAATGAATATATGCGTAAAAATTGAATATATATGTGTAAGAACTGAATATATTTGTGTAAGAACTGCATATATATGTGTAAGAATTGAATATATATGCGTAAGAACTGAATATATATGTGTAAGAACTGAATTTATATGCTTAAGAACGGAATATATATGCGTAAGAACTGAATATATATGTGTAAGAACTGAATATATATGTGTAAGAACTGAATATATATGCGTAAGAACGGAATATATATGTGTAAGAACTGAATATATAAGTATTAGAACTGAATATATATGTGTAAGAGCGGAATATATATGTGTAAGAACTGAATATATGCGCAAGAACTGAATATATGCGTAAGAACTGAATATATATGTGTAAAAACTGAATATATATGTGTAAGAAGTGAATATATATGCGTAAGAACTGAATATATATGTGTAAGAGCTAAATATATATGTGTAAGAACTGAATATATATGCGTAAGAACTGAATATATTGGTGAAAGAACTGAATATATATGTGTAAGAACTGAATATATATGCGTAAGAACGGAATATATATGTGTAAGAACTGAATATATATGTGTAAGAACTGAATATATATGTGTTAGAACGGAATATATATGTGTAAGAACTGAATATATATGCGTAAGAATGGAATATATATGTGTAAGAACTGAATATATATGTGTAAGAACTGAATATATATGTGTTAGAACTGAATATATATGTGTAAGAACTGAATATATATGTGTAAGAACTGAATATATATGTGTAAGAGCTGAATATATATTTGTAAGAACTGAATATATATGCGTAAGAACTGAATATATATGCGTAAGATCGGAATATATGTGTAAGAACTGAATATATGCGTAAAAACTGAATATATATGTGTAAGAACTGAATATATTTGTGTAAGAACTGCATATATATGTGTAAGAACTGAATATATATGCGTAAGAACGGTATATATATGTGTAAGATCTGAATATATATGTATAAGAACTGAATATATATGTGTAAGAACTGAATATATATGTGTAAGAACTGCATATATATGTGTAAGAACTGAATATATATGTATAAGAACTGAATATATATGTGTAAGAACGGAATATATATGTGTAAGAACTGAATATATATGTGTAAGAACTAAATATATATGTGTTAGAACGGAATATATATGCGTAAGAACGGAATATATATGCGTAAGAACGGAATATATATGTGTAAGAACTGAATATATATGTATAAGAACTGAATGTATATGTGTAAGAACTGAATATATATGTGTTAGAAATGAATATATATTTGTAATAACTGAATATATATGCGTAAGAACTGAATATATATGCGTAAGATCGGAATATATGTGTAAGAACTGAACATATATGCGTAAGAATTAAATATATATGCGTAAAAACTGAATATATGCGTAAGAACTGAATATATGCGTAAGAACTGAATATATATGTGTAAGAACTGAATATATTCGTGTAAGAACTGCATATATATGTGTAAGAACTGAATATATACGCGTAAGAACGGAATATATATGTGTAAGAACTGAATATATATGTGTTAGAACGGAATATATATGTGTAAGAACTGAATATATATGTGTAAGAACTGAATATATATGTGTAAGAGCTAAATATATATGTGTAAGAACTGAATATATATGCGTAAGAACTGAATATATGCGTAAGATCGGAATATATGTGTAAGAACTGGACATATATGCGTAAGAATTGAATATATATGCGTAAGAACTGAATATATGTGTAAGAAATGAATATATGCGTAAAAATTGAATATATATGTGTAAGAACTGAATATATTTGTGTAAGAACTGCATATATATGTGTAAGACTTGAATATATATGCGTAAGAACTGAATATATATGTGTAAGAACTGAATTTATATGCTTAAGAACGGAATATATATGCGTAAGAACTGAATATATATGTGTAAGAACTGAATATATATGTGTAAGAACTGAATATATATGCGTAAGAACGGAATATATATGTGTAAGAACTGAATATATATGTATAAGAACTGAATATATATGTGTAAGAACGGAATATATATGTGTAAGAACTGAATATATATGTGTAAGAACTGAATATATATGTGTAAGAACTGAATTTATATGCTTAAGAACGGAATATATATGCGTAAGAACTGAATATATATGTGTGAGAACTGAATATATATGTGTAAGAACTGAATATATATGCGTAAGAACTGAATATATATGCGTAAGAACTGAATATATATGCGTTAGAACGGAATATATATGCATAAAAACGGAATATATATGTGTAAGAACTGAATATATATGTGTAAGAAGTGAATATATATGTGTAAGAACTGAATATATATGTGTAAGAACTGAATATATATGCGTAAGAACGGAATATATATGTGTAAGAACTGAATATATAAGTATAAGAACTGAATATATATGTGTAAGAACGGAATATATATGTGTAAGAACTGAATATATGCGTAAGAACTGAATATATGCGTAAGAACTGAATATATATGTGTAAGAACTGAATATATATGTGTAAGAAGTGAATATATATGCGTAAGAACTGAATATATATGTGTAAGAGCTAAATATATATGTGTAAGAACTCAATATATATGCGTAAGAACTGAATATATATGCGTAAGAACTGAATATATATGCGTTAGAACGGAATATATATGCGTAAGAACGGAATATATATGTGTACGAACTGAATATATTGGTGAAAGAACTGAATATATATGTGTAAGAACTGAATATATATGCGTAAGAACGGAATATATATGTGTAAGAACTGAATATATATGTGTAAGAACTGAATATATATGTGTTAGAACGGAATATATATGTGTAAGAACTGAATATATATGCGTAAGAATGGAATATATATGTGTAAGAACTGAATATATATGTGTAAGAACTGAATATATATGTGTTAGAACTGAATATATATGTGTAAGAACTGAATATATATGTGTAAGAACTGAATATATATGCGTAAGAACGGAATATATATGTGTAAGAACTGAATATATATGTATAAGAACTGAATATATATGTGTAAGAACGGAATATATATGTGTAAGAACTGAATATATGCGTAAGAACTGAATATATGCGTAAGAACTGAATATATATGTGTAAGAAGTGAATATATATGCTTAAGAACTGAATATATATGTGTAAGAGCTAAATATATATGTGTAAGAACTGAATATATATGCGTAAGAACTGAATATATATGCGTAAGATCGGAATATATGTGTAAGAACTGGACATATATGCGTAAGAACTGAACATATATGCGTAAGAATTGAATATATATGCGTAAAAACTGAATATATGCGTAAGAACTGAATATATGCGTAAGAACTGAATATATATGTGGAAGAACTGAATATATTTGTGTAAGAACTGCATATATATGTGTAAGAAATGAATATATACGCGTAAGAATGGAATATATATGTGTAAGAACTGAATATATATGTGTAAGAACTGAATATATATGTGTAAGAATTGAATATATATGCGTAAGAACTGAATATATATGTGTAAGAACTGAATTTATATGCTTAAGAACGGATTATATATGCGTAAGAACTGAATATATATGTGTAAGAACTGAATATATATGTGTAAGAACTGAATATATATGCGTAAGAACGGAATATATATGTGTAAGAAATGAATATATATATGTAAGAACTGAATATATATGTGTACGAGCTAAATATATATGTGTAAGAACTGAATATATATGCGTAAGAACTGAATATATATGCGTAAGATCGGAATATATGTGTAAGAACTAAATATATGCGTAAAAATTGAATATATATGTGTAAGAACTGAATATATTTGTGTAAGAACTGCATATATATGTGTAAGAATTGAATATATATGCGTAAGAACTGAATATATATGTGTAAGAACTGAATATATATGTGTTAGAACGGAATATATATGTGTAAGAAATGAATATATATGTGTAAGAACTGAATATATATGTGTACGAGCTAAATATATATGTGTAAGAACTGAATATATATGCGTAAGAACTGAATATATATGCGTAAGATCGGAATTTATGTGTAAGAACTGGACATATATGCGTAAGAATTGAATATATAAGCGTAAGAACTGAATATATGTGTAAGAACTGAATATATGCGTAAAAACTGAATGTGTATGTGTAATAACTGAATATATTTGTGTAAGAACTGCATATATATGTGTAAGAACTGAATACATATGCGTAAGAACGGAATATATATGTGTAAGAACTGAATATATATGTGTAAGAACTGAATATATATGTGTTAGAACTGAATACATATGTGTAAGAACTGAATATATATGTGTAAGAACTAAATATATATGTGTAAGAGCTGAATATATATGTGTAAGAACTGAATATATATGCGTAAGAACGGAATATATGTGTAAGAACTGAATATATGCGTAAAAACTGAATATATATGTGTAAGAACTGAATATATTTGTGTAAGAACTGCATATATATGTGTAAGAACTGAATATATATGCGTAAGAACGGTATATATATGTGTAAGAACTGAATATATATGTATAAGAACTGAATATATATGTGTAAGAACTGAATATATATGTGTAAGAACTGCATATATATGTGTAAGAACTGAATATATATGTATAAGAACTGAATATATATGTGTAAGAACGAAATATATATGTGTAAGAGCTGAATATATATGTGTAAGAACTAAATATATATGTGTTAGAACGGAATATATATGCGTAAGAACGGAATATATATGCGTAAAAACGGAATATATATGTGTAAGAACTGAATATATATGTATAAGAACTGAATGTATATGTGTAAGAACTGAATATATATGTGTAAGAACTGAATATATGCATAAGAACGGAATATATGCGTAAGAACTGAATATATATGTGTAAGAACTGAATATATATGTGTTAGAAATGAATATATATTTGTAAGAACTGAATATATATGCGTAAGAACTGAATATATATGCGTAAGATCGGAATATATGTGTAAGAACTGAACATATATGCGTAAGAATTGAATATATATGCGTAAAAACTGAATATATGCGTAAGAACTGAATATATGCGTAAGAACTGAATATATATGTGTAAGAACTGAATATATTTGTGTAAGAACTGCATATATATGTGTAAGAACTGAATATATACGCGTAAGAACGGAATATATATGTGTAAGAACTGAATATATATGTGTTAGAACGGAATATATATGTGTAAGAACTGAATATATATGTGTAAGAACTGAATATATATGTGTAAGAGCTAAATATATATGTGTAAGAACTGAATATATATGCGTAAGAACTGAATATATGCGTAAGATCGGAATATATGTGTAAGAACTGGACATATATGCGTAAGAATTGAATATATATGCGTAAGAACTGAATATATGTGTAAGAAATGAATATATGCGTAAAAATTGAATATATATGTGTAAGAACTGAATATATTTGTGTAAGAACTGCATATATATGTGTAAGAATTGAATATATATGCGTAAGAACTGAATATATATGTGTAAGAACTGAATTTATATGCTTAAGAACGGAATATATATGCGTAAGAACTGAATATATATGTGTAAGAACTGAATATATATGTGTAAGAACTGAATATATATGCGTAAGAACGGAATATATATGTGTAAGAACTGAATATATAAGTATTAGAACTGAATATATATGTGTAAGAACGGAATATATATGTGTAAGAACTGAATATATGCGTAAGAACTGAATATATGCGTAAGAACTGAATATATATGTGTAAAAACTGAATATATATGTGTAAGAAGTGAATATATATGCGTAAAAACTGAATATATATGTGTAAGAGCTAAATATATATGTGTAAGAACTGAATATATATGCGTAAGAACTGAATATATTGGTGAAAGAACTGAATATATATGTGTAAGAACTGAATATATATGCGTAAGAACGGAATATATATGTGTAAGAACTGAATATATATGAGTAAGAACTGAATATATATGTGTTAGAACGGAATATATATGTGTAAGAACTGAATATATATGCGTAAGAATGGAATATATATGTGTAAGAACTGAATATATATGTGTAAGAACTGAATCTATATGTGTTAGAACTGAATATATATGTGTAAGAACTGAATATATATGTGTAAGAACTGAATATATATGTGTAAGAGCTGAATATATATTTGTAAGAACTGAATATATATGCGTAAGAACTGAATATATATGCGTAAGATCGGAATATATGTGTAAGAACTGAATATATGCGTAAAAACTGAATATATATGTGTAAGAACTGAATATATTTGTGTAAGAACTGCATATATATGTGTAAGAACTGAATATATATGCGTAAGAACGGTATATATATGTGTAAGATCTGAATATATATGTATAAGAACTGAATATATATGTGTAAGAACTGAATATATATGTGTAAGAACTGCATATATATGTGTAAGAACTGAATATATATGTATAAGAACTGAATATATATGTGTAAGAACGGAATATATATGTGTAAGAACTGAATATATATGTGTAAGAACTAAATATATATGTGTTAGAACGGAATATATATGCGTAAGAACGGAATATATATGCGTAAGAACGGAATATATATGTGTAAGAACTGAATATATATGTATAAGAACTGAATGTATATGTGTAAGAACTGAATATATATGTGTTAGAAATGAATATATATTTGTAATAACTGAATATATATGCGTAAGAACTGAATATATATGCGTAAGATCGGAATATATGTGTAAGAACTGAACATATATGCGTAAGAATTAAATATATATGCGTAAAAACTGAATATATGCGTAAGAACTGAATATATGCGTAAGAACTGAATATATATGTGTAAGAACTGAATATATTCGTGTAAGAACTGCATATATATGTGTAAGAACTGAATATATACGCGTAAGAACGGAATATATATGTGTAAGAACTGAATATATATGTGTTAGAACGGAATATATATGTGTAAGAACTGAATATATATGTGTAAGAACTGAATATATATGTGTAAGAGCTAAATATATATGTGTAAGAACTGAATATATATGCGTAAGAACTGAATATATGCGTAAGATCGGAATATATGTGTAAGAACTGGACATATATGCGTAAGAATTGAATATATATGCGTAAGAACTGAATATATGTGTAAGAAATGAATATATGCGTAAAAATTGAATATATATGTGTAAGAACTGAATATATTTGTGTAAGAACTGCATATATATGTGTAAGACTTGAATATATATGCGTAAGAACTGAATATATATGTGTAAGAACTGAATTTATATGCTTAAGAACGGAATATATATGCGTAATAACTGAATATATATGTGTAAGAACTGAATATATATGTGTAAGAACTGAATATATATGCGTAAGAACGGAATATATATGTGTAAGAACTGAATATATATGTATAAGAACTGAATATATATGTGTAAGAACGGAATATATATGTGTAAGAACTGAATATATGCGTAAGAACTGAATATATATGTGTAAGAACTGAATATATATGTGTAAGAAGTGAATATATATGCGTAAGAACTGAATATATATGTGTAAGAGCTAAATATATATGTGTAAGAACTGAATATATATGCGTAAGAACTGAATATATATGCGTAAGAACTGAATATATATGCGTTAGAACGGAATATATATGCGTAAGAACGGAATAGATATGTGTAAGAACTGAATATATTTGTGAAAGAACTGAATATATATGTGTAAGAACTGAATATATATGCGTAAGAACGGAATATATATGTGTAAGAACTGAATATATATGTGTAAGAACTGAATATATGCAAAAGAACTGAATATCTATGTGTAAGAACTGAATATATTTGTGTAAGAACTGAATATATATGTGTAAGAACTGAATATATGTGCGTAAGAACTGAATATATATACGTAAGAACTGAATATATATGCGTTAGAACGGATTATATATGCGTAAGAACGGAATATATATGTGTAAGAACTGAATATATTTGTGTAAGAACTGAATATATATGTGTAAGAACTAAATATATATGCGTAAGAACGGAATATATATGTGTAAGAACTGAATATATATGTGTTAGAACTGAATATATATGTGTAAGAACTGAATATATATGCGTCAGAACTGAATATATATGCGTAAGATCGGAATATATGTGTAAGAACTGAACATATATGCGTAAGAATTGAATATATATGCGTTAAAACTGAACATATGCGTAAGAACTGAATATATGCGCAAGAACTAAATATATATATGTAAGAACTGAATATATTTGTGTTAGAACTGCATATATATGTGTAAGAACTGAATATATATGCGTAAGAACGGAATATATATGTGTAAGAACTGAATATATATGTGTAAGAACTGAATATATATGTGTTAGAACGGAATATATATGTGTAAGAAATGAATATATATGTGTAAGAACTGAATATATATGTGTAAGAGCTAAATATATATGTGTAAGAACTGAATATATATGCGTAAGAACTGAATATATATGCGTAAGATCGGAATATATGTGTAAGAACTGGACATATATGCGTAAGAATTGAATATATAAGCGTAAGAACTGAATATATGTGTAAGAACTGAATATATGCGTAAAAACTGAATATATATGTGTAAGAACTGAATATATTTGTGTAAGAACAACATATATATGTGTAAGAATTAAATATATATGCGTAAGAACGGAATATATATGTGTAAGAACTGAATATATATGTGTAAGAGCTGAATATATATGCGTAAGAACTGAATATATATGCGTAATAACAGAATATATTTGCGTACGAACTGAATTTATATGCTTAAGAACGGAATATATATGCGTAAGAACGGAATATATATGCGTAAGAACTGAATATATATGTGTAAGAACTGAATATATATGTGTAAGAACTGAATATATATGTATAAGAACGGAATATATATGTGTAAGAACGGAATATATATGTGTAAGAACTGAATATATGCGTAAGAACTGAATATATGCGTAAGAACTGAATATATATGTGTAAGAACTGAATATATATGTGTAAGAACTGAATATATATGCGTAAGAACTGAATATATATGTGTAAGAGCTAAATATAAATGTGTAAGAACTGAATATATATGCGTAAGAACTGAATATATATGCGTAAGAACTGAATATATATGCGTTAGAACGGAATAATATGCGTAAGAACGGAATATATATGTGTAAGAACTGAATATATATGTGTAAGAACTGAATATATATGCGTAAGAACTGAATATATATGCGTAATAACAAAATATATATGCGTACGAACTGAATTTTTATGCTTAAGAACGGAATATATATGCGTAAGAACTGAATATATATGTGTAAGAACTGAATATATATGTGTAAGAACTGAATATATATGCGTAAGAACGGAATATATATGTGTAGGAACTGAATATATATGAATAAGAACTGAATATATATGTGTAAGAACTGAATATATATGTGTAAGAACTGAATATATGCGTAAGAACTGAATATATGCGTAAGAACTGAATATATATGTGTAAGAACTGAATATATATGCGTAAGAACGGAATATATATGTGTAAGAACTGAATATATATGTGTAAGAACTGAATATATATGTGTAAGAACGGAATATATATGTGTAAGAACTGAATATATCTGTGTAAGAACTGAATATATATGTGTAAGAGCTGAATATACATGTGTAAGAACTGAACATATATGCGTAAGAACTGAATATATATGCGTAAGATCGAAATATATGTGTAAGAACTGAACATATATGCGTAAGAATTGAATATATATGTGTAAGAACTGAATATATGCGTAAGAACTGAATATATGCGTAAGAACTGAATATATATGTGTAATAACTGAATATATGTGTGTAAGAACTGCATATATATGTGTAAGAACTGAATATATATGTGTAAGAACTGAATATATATGTGTTAGAACGGAATATATATGTGTAAGAACTGAATATATATGCGTAAGAACGGAATATATATGTGTAAGAACTGAATATATATGTGTAAGAACTGAATATATATGTCTTAGAACTGAATATATATGTGTAAGAACTGAATATATATGTGTAAGAGCTGAATATATATGTTTAAGAGCTGAATATATATGTGTAAGAACTGAATATATATGCGTAAGAACTGAATATATATGCGTAAGATCGGAATATATGTGTAAGAACTGAACATATATGCGTAAGAATTGAATATATAAGGGTAAGAACTGAATATATATGTGTAAGAACTGAATATATATGTGTTAGAACGGAATATATATGAATAAGAACTCAATATATATGTGTAAGAACTGACTATATATGTGTAAGAGCTAAATATATATGTGTAAGAACTGAATATATATGCGTAAGAACTGAATATATATTCGTAAGAACTGAATATATATGCGTTAGAACGGAATATATATGCGTAAGAACGGAATATATATGTGTAAGAACTGAATATATTTGTGTATGAACTGAATATATATGTGTAAGAACTGAATATATATGCGTAAGAACGGAATATATATGTGTAAGAACTGAATATATTTGTGTAAGAACTGAATATATATGTGTAAGAACTGAATATATATGCGTAAGAACTGAATATATATGCGTAAGAACTGAATATATATGCGTTAGAACGGAATATATATGCATAAAAACGGAATATATATGTGTAGAGAACTGAATATATTTGTGTAAGAACTCAATATATATGTGTAAGAACTAAATATATATGCGTAAGAACGGAATATATATGTGTAAGAACTGAATATATATGTGTTAGAACTGAATATATATGTGTAAGAACTGAATATTTATGCGTCAGAACTGAATATATATACGTAAGAACTGAATATATATGCGTAAGAACTCAATATATTTGCGTAAGAACTGAATATATATATTTGTAAGAACTGAATATATTTGTGTAAGAACTGCATATATATGTGTAAGAACTGAATATATATGCGTAAGAACGAATATATATGTGTAAGAACGGAATATATATGTGTAAGAACGGAATATATATGTGTAAGAACTGAATATATATGCGTAAGAACTGAATATATATGCGTAAGAACTGAATATATATGCGTTAGAACGGAATAATATGCGTAAGAACGGAATATATATATGTCAGAACTGAATATATTTGTGAAAGAACTGAATATATATGTGTAAGAACTGAATATATATGCGTAAGAACGGAATATATATGTGTAAGAACTGAATATATATGTGTAAGAACTGAATATATGCATAAGAACTCAATATATATGTGTAAGAACTGAATATATTTGTGTAAAAACTGAATATATATGTGTAAGAACTGAATATATATGCGTAAGAACTGAATATATATGCGTAAGAACTGAATATATATGCGTTAGAACGGAATATATATGCGTAAGAACGGAATATATATGTTTAAGAACTGAATATATTTGTGTAAGAACTGAATATATATGTGTAAGAACTAAATATATATGCGTAAGAACGGAATATATATGTGTAAGAACTGAATATATATGTGTTTGAACTGAATATATATGTGTAAGAACTGAATATATATGCGTCAGAACTGAATATATATGCGTAAGATCGGAATATATGTGTAAGAACTGACCATATATGCGTAAGAATTGAATATATATGCGTTAAAACTGAACATATGCGTAAGAACTGAATATATGCGTAAGAACTGAATATATATGTGTAAGAACTGAATATATTTGTGTTAGAACTGCATATTTATGTGTAAGAACTGAATATATATGCGTAAGAACGGAATATATATGCGTAAGAACTGAATATATATGTGTAAGAACTGAATATATATGTGTTAGAACGGAATATATATGTGTAAGAAATGAATATATATGTGTAAGAACTGAATATATATGTGTAAGAGCTAAATATATATGTGTAAGAACTGAATTTATATACGTAAGAACTGAATATATATGCGTAAGATCGGAATATATGTGTAAGAACTGAATATATGCGTAAAAACTGAATATATATGTGTAAGAACTGAATATATTTGTGTAAGAACAGCATATATATGTGTAAGAATTAAATATATATGCGTAAGAACGGAATATATATGTGTAAGAACTGAATATATATGTGTAAGAACTGAATATATATGCGTAAGAACTGAATATATATGCGTAATAACAGAATATATATGCGTACGAACTGAATTTGTATGCTTAAGAACGGAATATATATGCGTAAGAACTGAATATATATGTGTAAGAACTGAATATATATGTGTAAGAACTGAATATATATGCGTAAGAACTGAATATATATGTGTAAGAACTGAATATATATGTATAAGAACTGAATATATATGTGTAAGAAATGAATATATATGTGTAAGAACTGAATATATGCGTAAGAACTGAATATATGCGTAAGAACTGAATATATATGTGTAAGAACTGAATATATATGCGTAAGAACTGAATATATATGTGTAAGAACTGAATATATATGTGTTAGAACGGAATATATATGTGTAAGAACTGAATATATCTGTGTAAGAACTGAATATATATGTGTAAGAGCTGAATATACATGTGTAAGAACTGAATATATATGCGTAAGAACTGAATATATATGTGTAAGATCGGAATATATGTGTAAGAACTGGACATATATGCGTAAGAATTGAATATATAATCGTAAGAACTGAATATATGTGTAAGAACTGAATATATGCGTAAAAACTGAATATATATGTGTAAGAACTGAATATATTTGTGTAAGAACAGCATATATATGTGTAAGAATTAAATATATATGCGTAAGAACGGAATATATATGTGTAAGAACTGAATATATATGTGTAAGAACTGAATATATATGCGTAAGAACTGAATATATATGCGTAATAACAGAATATATATGCGTACGAACTGAATTTATATGCTTAAGAACGGAATATATATGCGTAAGAACTGAATATATATGTGTAAGAACTGAATATATATGTGTAAGAACTGAATATATATGCGTAAGAACGGAATATATATGTGTAAGAACTGAATATATATGTATAAGAACTGAATATATATGTGTAAGAAATGAATATATATGTGTAAGAACTGAATATATGCGTAAGAACTGAATATATGCGTAAGAACTGAATATATATGTGTAAGAACTGAATATATATGCGTAAGAACGGAATATATATGTGTAAGAACTGAATATATATGTGTAAGAACTGAATATATATGTGTTAGAACTGAATATATATTTGTAAGACCTGAGTATATTTGTGTAAGAACTGCATATATATGTTTAAAAACTGAATTTATATGCGTAAGAACGGAATATATATGTGTAAGAACTGAATATATATGTGTAAGAACTGAATATATATGTGTTAGAACGGTATATATATGAATAAGAACTCAATATATTTGTGTAAGAACTGCATATATATGTGTAAGAACTGAATATATATGCGTAAGAACGAATATATATGCGTAAGAACTGAATATATATGTGTAAGAACTAAATATATATGTGTAAGAACTGAATATATATGCGTAAGAACGGAATATATATGTGTAAGAACTGAATATATATGTATAAGAACTGAATATATATGTGTAAGAAATGAATATATATGTGTAAGAACTGAATATATGCGTAAGAACTGAATATATGCGTAAGAATTGAATATATATGTGTAAGAACTGAATATATATGCGTAAGAACGGAATATATATGTGTAAGAACTGAATATATATGTGTAAGAACTGAATTATATGTGTTAGAACGGAATATATATGTGTAAGAACTGAATATATCTGTGTAAGAACTGAATATATATGTGTAAGAGCTGAATATACATGTGTAAGAACTGAATATATATGCGTAAGAACTGAATATATATGCGTAAGATCGGAATATATGTGTAAGAACTAAACATATATGCGTAAGAATTGAATATATATGTGTAAGAACTGAATATATGCGTAAGAACTGAATATATGCGTAAGAACTGAATATATATGTGTAATAACTGAATATATTTGTGTAAGAACTGCATATATATGTGTAAGAACTGAATATATATGTGTAAGAACTGAATATATATGTGTTAGAACGGAATATATATGTGTAAGAACTGAATATATATGCGTAAGAACGGAATATATATGTGTAAGAACTGAATATATATGTGTAAGAACGGAATATATATGTGTTAGAACTGAATATATATGTGTAAGAACTAAATATATATGTGTAAGAGCTGGATATATATGTTTAAGAGCTGAATATATATGTGTAAGAACTGAATATATATGCGTAAGAACTGAATATATATGCGTAAGATCGGAATATATGTGTAAGAACTGAACATATATGCGTAAGAATTGAATATATAAGGGTAAGAACTGAATATATGCGTAAGAACTGAATATATGCGTAAGAACTGAATATATATGTGTAAGACCTGAGTATATTTGTGTAAGAACTGCATATATATGTTTAAAAACTGAATTTATATGCGTAAGAACTGAATATATATGTGTAATAACTGAATATATTTGTGTAAGAACTGCATATATATGTGTAAGAACTGAATATATATGTGTAAGAACTGAATATATATGTGTTAGAACGGAATATATATGTGTAAGAACTGAATATATATGTGTAAGAACTGAATATATATGTGTTAGAACGGTATATATATGAATAAGAACTCAATATATATGTGTAAGAACTGAATATATATGTGTAAGAGCTAAATATATATGTGTAAGAACTGAATATATATGCGTAAGAACTGAATATATATGCGTTAGAACGGAATATATATGCGTAAGAACGGAATATATATGTGTAAGAACTGAATATATTTGTGTAAGAACTGAATATATATGTGTAAGAACTGAATATATATGCGTAAGAACGGAATATATATGTGTAAGAACTGAATATATTTGTGTAAGAACTGAATATATATGTGTAAGAACTGAATATATATGCGTAAGAACTGAATATATATGCGTAAGAACTGAATATATATGCGTTAGAACGGAATATATATGCGTAAAAACGGAATATATATGTGTAAGAACTGAATATATTTGTGTAAGAACTGAAAATATATGTGTAAGAACTAAATATATATGCGTAAGAACGAAATATATATGTGTAAAGAACTGAATATATATGTGTTAGAACTGAATATATATGTGTAATAACTGAATATATATGCGTCAGAACTGAATATATATACGTAAGAACTGAATATATATTCGAAAGAACTGAATATATATGCGTAAGAACTCAATATATTTGCGTAAGAACTGAATATATATATGTGTAAGAACTGAATATATTTGTGTAAGAACTGCATATATATGTGTAAGAACTGAATATATATGCGTAAGAACGAATATATATGTGTAAGAACGGAATATATATGTGTAAGAACGGAATATATATGTGTAAGAACTGAATATATATGTCTAAGAACTGAATATATATGTGTTAGAATGGAATATATATGCGTAAGAACGGAATATATATGCGTAAGAACTGCATATATATGCGTAAGATCGGAATGTGTGTGTAAGAACTGAACATATATGCGTAAGAATTGAATATATATGCGTAAGAACTGAATATATGCGTAAGAACTGAATATATGCGTAAGAACTGAATATATATGTGTAAGAACTGAATATATTTGTGTAAGAACTGAATATATATGCGTAAGAACTGAATATATATGCGTAAGAACTGATTATATATGCGTTAGAACGGAATATATATGCATAAGAACGGAATATATATATGTAAGAACTGAATATGTTTGTGTAAGAACTGAATATATATGTGTAAGAACGGAATATATATGCGTAAGAACGGAATATATATGTGTAAGAACTGAATATATATGTGTAAGAACTGAATATTCATGTGTAAGAACTGAATATATATGTGTAAGAATTGAATATATATGTGTTAGAACGGAATATATATGTGTAAGAACTGAATATATATGTGTAAGAACTGAATATATATGTGTAAGAGCTGAATATATATGTGTAAGAACTGAATATATATGTGTTAGAATGGAATATATATGCGTAAAGAACGGAATATATATGCGTAAGAACTGCATATATATGCGTAAGATCGGAATGTGTGTGTAAGAACTGAACATATATGCGTAAGAATTGAATATATATGCGTAAGAACTGAATATATGCGTAAGAACTGAATATATGCATAAGAACTGAATATATATGTGTAAGAACTGAATATATTTGTGTAAGAACTGAATATATATGCGTAAGAACTGAATATATATGCGTAAGAACTGAATATATATGCGTTAGAACGGAATATATATGCATAAGAACGGAATATATATATGTAAGAACTGAATATGTTTGTGTAAGAACTGAATATATATGTGTAAGAACGGAATATATATGCGTAAGAACGGAATATATATGTGTAAGAACTGAATATATATGTGTAAGAACTGAATATTCATGTGTAAGAACTGAATATATATGTGTAAGAATTGAATATATATGCGTAAGATCGGAATATATATGTAAGAACTGAACATATATGCGTAAGAATTGAATATATATGCGTAAGAACTGAATATATGCGTAAGAACTGAATATATATGTGTAATAACTGAATATATGTGTGTAAGAACTGCATATATATGTGTAAGAACTGAATATATATGTGTAAGAACTGAATATATATGTTTTAGAACGGAATATATATGTGTAAGAACTGAATATATATGCGTAAGAACGGAATATATATGTGTAAGAACTGAATATATATGTGTAAGAACTGAATATATATGTGTTAGAACTGAATATATATGTGTAAGAACTGAATATATATGTGTAAGAACTGAATATATTTGTGTAAGAGCTG
>JAWPHD010025112.1:0-17222 GCA_037043455.1 Cyrtodaria siliqua | reverse complement strand
ACTATCAGATCGCGTAAAAATCTAAGTTTTCTCTGTTTGTCCTATTTTCCCGTACACGTATTACGTCCCTTGGCAATGAAATGTCAACAAGTATCATTCTGCGTGCCATAGAGTGCCCGTTTCATTTCTGACCTTGTGCATATCTGTTGAAAGTACGTATACATATGAAAAACTTACGGTGGAACGCATTGTTGGCTTGTCATGGCTTGTACATGCAACTTCTGGGCTCACTTGAGAAGCGATTAACGTTGTGTCTTGATACAGGATTGCTGCAATAATTATAACAATAGTCATATTAACAATCATAACAACAAGCCAGATAATATTGTACATATTCTATACGTATTACTATTATGAATAATAATCATATGTACTATCAGATCGCGTACAAATCTAAGTTATCTCTGTTTGTCCTATTTTCCCGTACACGTATTACGTCCCTTGGCAATGAAATGTCAACAAGTATCATTCTGCGTGCCATAGAGTGCCCGTTTCATTTCTGACTTGTGCATATCTGTTGAAAGTACGTATACATATGAAAAACTTACGGTGGAACGCATTGTTGGCTTGTCATGGCTTGTACATGCAACTTCTGGGCTCACTTGAGAAGCGATTAACGTTGTGTCTTGATACAGGTTTGCTGCAATAATTATAACAATAGTCATATTAACAATCATAACAACAAGCCAGATAATATTGTACATATTCTATACGTATTACTATTATGAATAATAATCATATGTACTATCAGATCGCGTAAAAATCTAAGTTATCTCTGTTTGTCCTATTTTCCCATACACGTATTACGTCCCTTGGCAATGAAATGTCAACAAGTATCATTCTGCGTGCCATAGAGTGCCCGTTTCATTTCTGACTTGTGCATATCTGTTGAAAGTACTCTATACATATGATAAACTTACGGTGGAACGCAATGTTGGATTGTCATGGCTTGTACATGCAACTTCTGGCTCACTTGAGAAGCGATTAACGTTGTGTCTTGATACAGGTTTGCTGTAATAATTATAACAATAGTCATATTAACAATCATAACAACAAGCCAGATAATATTGTACATATTCTATACGTATTACTATTATGAATAATAATCATATGTACTATCAGATCGCGTAAAAATCTAAGTTATCTCTGTTTGTCCTATTTTCCCGTACACGTATTACGTCCCTTGGCAATGAAATGTCAACAAGTATCATTCTGCGTGCCATAGAGTGCCCGTTTCATTTCTGACTTGTGCATATCTGTTGAAAGTACGTATACATATGAAAAACTTACGGTGGAACGCATTGTTGGCTTGTCATGGCTTGTACATGCAACTTCTGGGCTCACTTGAGAAGCGATTAACGTTGTGTCTTGATACAGGTTTGCTGCAATAATTATGACAATAGTCATATTAACAATCATAACAACAAGCCAGATAATATTGTACATATTCTTTACGTATTACTATTATGAATAATAATCATATGTACTATCAGATCGCGTAAAATCTAAGTTATCTCTGTTTGTCCTATTTTCCCGTACACGTATTACGTCCCTTGCAATGAAATGTCAACAAGTATCATTATGCGTGCCATAGAGTGCACGTTTCATTTCTGATGTGTGCATATCTGTTGAAAGTGCGTATACATATGAAAACTTACGGTGGAACGCATTGTTGGCTTGTCATGGCTTGTACATGCAACTTCTGGGCTCACGTGAGAAGCGATTAACGGTGTGTCTTGATACAGGTTTGCTGCAATAATTATAACAATAGTCATATTAACAATCATAACAACAAGCCAGATAATATTGTACATATTCTATACGTATTACTATTATGAATAATAATCATATGTACTATCAGATCGCGTACAAATCTAAGTTATCTCTGTTTGTCCTATTTTCCCGTACACGTATTACGTCCCTTGGCAATGAAATGTCAACAAGTATCATTCTGCGTGCCATAGAGTGCCGTTTCATTTCTGACTTGTGCATATCTGTTGAAAGTACGTATACATATGAAAAGACTTACGGTGGAACGCATTGTTGGCTTGTCATGGCTTGTACATGCAACTTCTGGGCTCACTTGAGAAGCGATTAACGTTGTGTCTTGATACAGGTTTGCTGCAATAATTATAACAATAGTCATATTAACAATCATAACAACTAGCCAGATAATATTGTACATATTCTTTACGTATTACTATTATGAATAATAATCATATGTACTATCAGATCGCGTAAAATCTAAGTTATCTCTGTTTGTCCTATTTTCCCGTACACGTATTACGTCCCTTGGCAATGAAATGTCAACAAGTATCATTCTGCGTGCCATAGAGTGCCCGTTTCATTTCTGACTTGTGCATATCTGTTGAAAGTACGTATACATATGAAAAACTTACGGTGGAACGCATTGTTGGCTTGTCATGGCTTGTACATGCAACTTCTGGGCTCACTTGAGAAGCGATTAACGTTGTGTCTTGATACAGGTTTGCTGCAATAATTATAACAATAGTCATATTAACAATCATAACAACAAGCCAGATAATATTGTACATATTCTATACGTATTACTATTATGAATAATAATCATATGTACTAATCAGATCGCGTACAAATCTAAGTTATCTCTGTTTGTCCTATTTTCCCGTACACGTATTACGTCCCTTGGCAATGAAATGTCAACAAGTATCATTCTGAATGCCATAGAGTGCCCGTTTCATTTCTGACTTGTGCATATCTGTTGAAAGTACGTATACATATGAAAAACTTACGGTGGAACGCATTGTTGGCTTGTCATGGCTTGTACATGCAACTTCTGGGCTCACTTGAGAAGCGATTAACGTTGTGTCTTGATACAGGTTTGCTGCAATAATTATAACAATAGTCATATTAACAATCATAACAACAAGCCAGATAATATTGTACATATTCTATACGTATTACTATTATGAATAATAATCATATGTACTATCAGATCGCGTAAAAATCTAAGTTATCTCTGTTTGTCCTATTTTCCCGTACACGTATTACGTCCCTTGGCAATGAAATGTCAACAAGTATCATTCTGCGTGCCATAGAGTGCCCGTTTCATTTCTGACTTGTGCATATCTGTTGAAAGTACCTATACATATGATAAACTTACGGTGGAACGCAATGTTGGATTGTCATGGCTTGTACATGCAACTTCTGGGCTCACTTGAGAAGCGATTAACGTTGTGTCTTGATACAGGTTTGCTGTAATAATTATAACAATAGTCATATTAACAATCATAACAACAAGCCAGATAATATTGTACATATTCTATACGTATTACTATTATGAATAATAATCATATGTACTATCAGATCGCGTAAAAATCTAAGTTATCTCTGTTTGTCCTATTTTCCCGTACACGTATTACGTCCCTTGGCAATGAAATGTCAACAAGTATCATTCTGCGTGCCATAGAGTGCCCGTTTCATTTCTGACTTGTGCATATCTGTTGAAAGTACGTATACATATGAAAAACTTACGGTGGAACGCATTGTTGGCTTGTCATGGCTTGTACATGCAACTTCTGGGCTCACTTGAGAAGCGATTAACGTTGTGTCTTGATACAGGTTTGCTGCAATAATTATAACAATAGTCATATTAACAATCATAACAACAAGCCAGATAATATTGTACATATTCTTTACGTATTACTATTATGAATAATAATCATATGTACTATCAGATCGCGTAAAAATCTAAGTTATCTCTGTTTGTCCTATTTTCCCGTACACGTATTACGTCCCTTGGCAATGAAATGTCAACAAGTATCATTATGCGTGCCATAGAGTGCACGTTTCATTTCTGATGTGTGCATATCTGTTGAAAGTGCGTATACATATGAAAAACTTACGGTGGAACGCATTGTTGGCTTGTCATGGCTTGTACATGCAACTTCTGGGCTCACGTGAGAAGCGATTAACGGTGTGTCTTGATACAGGTTTGCTGCAATAATTATAACAATAGTCATATTAACAATCATAACAACAAGCCAGATAATATTGTACATATTCTTTACGTATTACTATTATGAATAATAATCATATGTACTATCAGATCGCGTACAAATCTAAGTTATCTCTGTTTGTCCTATTTTCCCGTACACGTATTACGTCCCTTGGCAATGAAATGTCAACAAGTATCATTCTGCGTGCCATAGAGTGCCCGTTTCATTTCTGACTTGTGCATATCTGTTGAAAGTACGTATACATATGAAAAACTTACGGTGGAACGCATTGTTGGCTTGTCATGGCTTGTACATGCAACTTCTGGGCTCACTTGAGAAGCGATTAACGTTGTGTCTTGATACAGGTTTGCTGCAATAATTATAACAATAGTCATATTAACAATCATAACAACTAGCCAGATAATATTGTACATATTCTTTACGTATTACTATTATGAATAATAATCATATGTACTATCAGATCGCGTAAAAATCTAAGTTATCTCTGTTTGTCCTATTTTCCCGTACACGTATTACGTCCCTTGGCAATGAAATGTCAACAAGTATCATTCTGCGTGCCATAGAGTGCCCGTTTCATTTCTGACTTGTGCATATCTGTTGAAAGTACGTATACATATGAAAAACTTACGGTGGAACGCATTGTTGGCTTGTCATGGCTTGTACATGCAACTTCTGGGCTCACTTGAGAAGCGATTAACGTTGTGTCTTGATACAGGTTTGCTGCAATAATTATAACAATAGTCATATTAACAATCATAACAACAAGCCAGATAATATTGTACATATTCTATACGTATTACTATTATGAATAATAATCATATGTACTATCAGATCGCGTAAAAATCTAAGTTATCTCTGTTTGTCCTATTTTCCCGTACACGTATTACGTCCCTTGGCAATGAAATGTCAACAAGTATCATTCTGCGTGCCATAGAGTGCCCGTTTCATTTCTGACTTGTGCATATCTGTTGAAAGTACGTATACATATGAAAAACTTACGGTGGAACGCGTTGTTGGCTTGTCATGGCTTGTACATGCAACTTCTGGGCTCACTTGAGAAGCGATTAACGTTGTGTCTTGATACAGGTTTGCTGCAATAATTATAACAATAGTCATATTAACAATCATAACAACAAGCCAGATAATATTGTACATATTCTATACGTATTACTATTATGAATAATAATCATATGTACTATCAGATCGCGTAAAAATCTAAGTTATCTCTGTTTGTCCTATTTTCCCGTACACGTATTACGTCCCTTGGCAATGAAATGTCAACAAGTATCATTCTGCGTGCCATAGAGTGCCCGTTTCATTTCTGACTTGTGCATATCTGTTGAAAGTACCTATACATATGATAAACTTACGGTGGAACGCAATGTTGGATTGTCATGGCTTGTACATGCAACTTCTGGGCTCACTTGAGAAGCGATTAACGTTGTGTCTTGATACAGGTTTGCTGTAATAATTATAACAATAGTCATATTAACAATTATAACAACAAGCCAGATAATATTGTACATATTCTATACGTATTACTATTATGAATAATAATCATATGTACTATCAGATCGCGTAAAAATCAAAGTTATCTCTGTTTGTCCTATTTTCCCGTACACGTATTACGTCCCTTGGCAATGAAATGTCAACAAGTATCATTCTGCGTGCCATAGAGTGCCCGTTTCATTTCTGACTTGTGCATATCTGTTGAAAGTACCTATACATATGATAAACTTACGGTGGAACGCAATGTTGGATTGTCATGGCTTGTACATGCAACTTCTGGGCTCACTTGAGAAGCGATTAACGTTGTGTCTTGATACAGGTTTGCTGTACTAATTATAACAATAGTCATATTAACAATCATAACAACAAGCCAGATAATATTGTACATATTCTATACGTATTACTATTATGAATAATAATCATATGTACTATCAGATCGCGTAAAAATCTAAGTTATCTCTGTTTGTCCTATTTTCCCGTACACGTATTACGTCCCTTGGCAATGAAATGTCAACAAGTATCATTCTGCGTGCCATAGAGTGCCCGTTTCATTTCTGACTTGTGCATATCTGTTGAAAGTACGTATACATATGAAAAACTTACGGTGGAACGCATTGTTGGCTTGTCATGGCTTGTACATGCAACTTCTGGGCTCACTTGAGAAGCGATTAACGTTGTGTCTTGATACAGGTTTGCTGCAATAATTATAACAATAGTCATATTAACAATCATAACAACAAGCCAGATAATATTGTACATATTCTTTACGTATTACTATTATGAATAATAATCATATGTACTATCAGATCGCGTAAAAATCTAAGTTATCTCTGTTTGTCCTATTTTCCCGTACACGTATTACGTCCCTTGGCAATGAAATGTCAACAAGTATCATTATGCGTGCCATAGAGTGCACGTTTCATTTCTGATGTGTGCATATCTGTTGAAAGTGCGTATACATATGAAAAACTTACGGTGGAACGCATTGTTGGCTTGTCATGGCTTGTACATGCAACTTCTGGGCTCACGTGAGAAGCGATTAACGGTGTGTCTTGATACAGGTTTGCTGCAATAATTATAACAATAGTCATATTAACAATCATAACAACAAGCCAGATAATATTGTACATATTCTATACGTATTACTATTATGAATAATAATCATATGTACTATCAGATCGCGTACAAATCTAAGTTATCTCTGTTTGTCCTATTTTCCCGTACACGTATTACGTCCCTTGGCAATGAAATGTCAACAAGTATCATTCTGCGTGCCATAGAGTGCCCGTTTCATTTCTGACTTGTGCATATCTGTTGAAAGTACGTATACATATGAAAAACTTACGGTGGAACGCATTGTTGGCTTGTCATGGCTTGTACATGCAACTTCTGGGCTCACTTGAGAAGCGATTAACGTTGTGTCTTGATACAGGTTTGCTGCAATAATTATAACAATAGTCATATTAACAATCATAACAACAAGCCAGATAATATTGTACATATTCTTTACGTATTACTATTATGAATAATAATCATATGTACTATCAGATCGCGTAAAAATCTAAGTTATCTCTGTTTGTCCTATTTTCCCGTACACGTATTACGTCCCTTGGCAATGAAATGTCAACAAGTATCATTATGCGTGCCATAGAGTGCACGTTTCATTTCTGATGTGTGCATATCTGTTGAAAGTGCGTATACATATGAAAAACTTACGGTGGAACGCATTGTTGGCTTGTCATGGCTTGTACATGCAACTTCTGGGCTCACGTGAGAAGCGATTAACGGTGTGTCTTGATACAGGTTTGCTGCAATAATTATAACAATAGTCATATTAACAATCATAACAACAAGCCAGATAATATTGTACATATTCTTTACGTATTACTATTATGAATAATAATCATATGTACTATCAGATCGCGTACAAATCTAAGTTATCTCTGTTTGTCCTATTTTCCCGTACACGTATTACGTCCCTTGGCAATGAAATGTCAACAAGTATCATTCTGCGTGCCATAGAGTGCCCGTTTCATTTCTGACTTGTGCATATCTGTTGAAAGTACGTATACATATGAAAAACTTACGGTGGAACGCATTGTTGGCTTGTCATGGCTTGTACATGCAACTTCTGGGCTCACTTGAGAAGCGATTAACGTTGTGTCTTGATACAGGTTTGCTGCAATAATTATAACAATAGTCATATTAACAATCATAACAACTAGCCAGATAATATTGTACATATTCTTTACGTATTACTATTATGAATAATAATCATATGTACTATCAGATCGCGTAAAAATCTAAGTTATCTCTGTTTGTCCTATTTTCCCGTACACGTATTACGTCCCTTGGCAATGAAATGTCAACAAGTATCATTCTGCGTGCCATAGAGTGCCCGTTTCATTTCTGACTTGTGCATATCTGTTGAAAGTACGTATACATATGAAAAACTTACGGTGGAACGCATTGTTGGCTTGTCATGGCTTGTACATGCAACTTCTGGGCTCACGTGAGAAGCGATTAACGGTGTGTCTTGATACAGGTTTGCTGCAATAATTATAACAATAGTCATATTAACAATCATAACAACAAGCCAGATAATATTGTACATATTCTTTACGTATTACTATTATGAATAATAATCATATGTACTATCAGATCGCGTACAAATCTAAGTTATCTCTGTTTGTCCTATTTTCCCGTACACGTATTACGTCCCTTGGCAATGAAATGTCAACAAGTATCATTCTGCGTGCCATAGAGTGCCCGTTTCATTTCTGACTTGTGCATATCTGTTGAAAGTACGTATACATATGAAAAACTTACGGTGGAACGCATTGTTGGCTTGTCATGGCTTGTACATGCAACTTCTGGGCTCACTTGAGAAGCGATTAACGTTGTGTCTTGATACAGGTTTGCTGCAATAATTATAACAATAGTCATATTAACAATCATAACAACTAGATAGATAATATTGTACATATTCTTTACGTATTACTATTATGAATAATAATCATATGTACTATCAGATCGCGTAAAAATCTAAGTTATCTCTGTTTGTCCTATTTTCCCGTACACGTATTACGTCCCTTGGCAATGAAATGTCAACAAGTATCATTCTGCGTGCCATAGAGTGCCCGTTTCATTTCTGACTTGTGCATATCTGTTGAAAGTACGTATACATATGAAAAACTTACGGTGGAACGCATTGTTGGCTTGTCATGGCTTGTACATGCAACTTCTGGGCTCACTTGAGAAGCGATTAACGTTGTGTCTTGATACAGGTTTGCTGCAATAATTATAACAATAGTCATATTAACAATCATAACAACAAGCCAGATAATATTGTACATATTCTATACGTATTACTATTATGAATAATAATCATATGTACTATCAGATCGCGTAAAAATCTAAGTTATCTCTGTTTGTCCTATTTTCCCGTACACGTATTACGTCCCTTGGCAATGAAATGTCAACAAGTATCATTCTGCGTGCCATAGAGTGCCCGTTTCATTTCTGACTTGTGCATATCTGTTGAAAGTACGTATACATATGAAAAACTTACGGTGGAACGCATTGTTGGCTTGTCATGGCTTGTACATGCAACTTCTGGGCTCACTTGAGAAGCGATTAACGTTGTGTCTTGATACAGGTTTGCTGCAATAATTATAACAATAGTCATATTAACAATCATAACAACAAGCCAGATAATATTGTACATATTCTATACGTATTACTATTATGAATAATAATCATATGTACTATCAGATCGCGTAAAAATCTAAGTTATCTCTGTTTGTCCTATTTTCCCGTACACGTATTACGTCCCTTGGCAATGAAATGTCAACAAGTATCATTCTGCGTGCCATAGAGTGCCCGTTTCATTTCTGACTTGTGCATATCTGTTGAAAGTACCTATACATATGATAAACTTACGGTGGAACGCAATGTTGGATTGTCATGGCTTGTACATGCAACTTCTGGGCTCACTTGAGAAGCGATAAACGTTGTGTCTTGATACAGGTTTGCTGTAATAATTATAACAATAGTCATATTAACAATTATAACAGCAAGCCAGATAATATTGTACATATTCTATACGTATTACTATTATGAATAATAATCATATGTACTATCAGATCGCGTAAAAATCAAAGTTATCTCTGTTTGTCCTATTTTCCCGTACACGTATTACGTCCCTTGGCAATGAAATGTCAACAAGTATCATTCTGCGTGCCATAGAGTGCCCGTTTCATTTCTGACTTGTGCATATCTGTTGAAAGTACCTATACATATGATAAACTTACGGTGGAACGCAATGTTGGATTGTCATGGCTTGTACATGCAACTTCTGGGCTCACTTGAGAAGCGATTAACGTTGTGTCTTGATACAGGTTTGCTGTAATAATTATAACAATAGTCATATTAACAATCATAACAACAAGCCAGATAATATTGTACATATTCTATACGTATTACTATTATGAATAATAATCATATGTACTATCAGATCGCGTAAAAATCTAAGTTATCTCTGTTTGTCCTATTTTCCCGTACACGTATTACGTCCCTTGGCAATGAAATGTCAACAAGTATCATTCTGCGTGCCATAGAGTGCCCGTTTCATTTCTGACTTGTGCATATCTGTTGAAAGTACGTATACATATGAAAAACTTACGGTGGAACGCATTGTTGGCTTGTCATGGCTTGTACATGCAACTTCTGGGCTCACTTGAGAAGCGATTAACGTTGTGTCTTGATACAGGTTTGCTGCAATAATTATAACAATAGTCATATTAACAATCATAACAACAAGCCAGATAATATTGTACATATTCTTTACGTATTACTATTATGAATAATAATCATATGTACTATCAGATCGCGTAAAAATCTAAGTTATCTCTGTTTGTCCTATTTTCCCGTACACGTATTACGTCCCTTGGCAATGAAATGTCAACAAGTATCATTATGCGTGCCATAGAGTGCACGTTTCATTTCTGATGTGTGCATATCTGTTGAAAATGCGTATACATATGAAAAACTTACGGTGGAACGCATTGTTGGCTTGTCATGGCTTGTACATGCAACTTCTGGGCTCACGTGAGAAGCGATTAACGGTGTGTCTTGGTACAGGTTTGCTGCAATAATTATAACAATAGTCATATTAACAATCATAACAACAAGCCAGATAATATTGTACATATTCTATACGTATTACTATTATGAATAATAATCATATGTACTATCAGATCGCGTACAAATCTAAGTTATCTCTGTTTGTCCTATTTTCCCGTACACGTATTACGTCCCTTGGCAATGAAATGTCAACAAGTATCATTCTGCGTGCCATAGAGTGCCCGTTTCATTTCTGACTTGTGCATATCTGTTGAAAGTACGTATACATATGAAAAACTTACGGTGGAACGCATTGTTGGCTTGTCATGGCTTGTACATGCAACTTCTGGGCTCACGTGAGAAGCGATTAACGGTGTGTCTTGATACAGGTTTGCTGCAATAATTATAACAATAGTCATATTAACAATCATAACAACAAGCCAGATAATATTGTACATATTCTTTACGTATTACTATTATGAATAATAATCATATGTACTATCAGATCGCGTACAAATCTAAGTTATCTCTGTTTGTCCTATTTTCCCGTACACGTATTACGTCCCTTGGCAATGAAATGTCAACAAGTATCATTCTGCGTGCCATAGAGTGCCCGTTTCATTTCTGACTTGTGCATATCTGTTGAGAGTACGTATACATATGAAAAACTTACGGTGGAACGCATTGTTGGCTTGTCATGGCTTGTACATGCAACTTCTGGGCTCACTTGAGAAGCGATTAACGTTGTGTCTTGATACAGGTTTGCTGCAATAATTATAACAATAGTCATATTAACAATCATAACAACTAGCCAGATAATATTGTACATATTCTTTACGTATTACTATTATGAATAATAATCATATGTACTATCAGATCGCGTAAAAATCTAAGTTATCTCTGTTTGTCCTATTTTCCCGTACACGTATTACGTCCCTTGGCAATGAAATGTCAACAAGTATCATTCTGCGTGCCATAGAGTGCCCGTTTCATTTCTGACTTGTGCATATCTGTTGAAAGTACGTATACATATGAAAAACTTACGGTGGAACGCATTGTTGGCTTGTCATGGCTTGTACATGCAACTTCTGGGCTCACTTGAGAAGCGATTAACGTTGTGTCTTGATACAGGTTTGCTGCAATAATTATAACAATAGTCATATTAACAATCATAACAACAAGCCAGATAATATTGTACATATTCTATACGTATTACTATTATGAATAATAATCATATGTACTATCAGATCGCGTAAAAATCTAAGTTATCTCTGTTTGTCCTATTTTCCCGTACACGTATTACGTCCCTTGGCAATGAAATGTCAACAAGTATCATTCTGCGTGCCATAGAGTGCCCGTTTCATTTCTGACTTGTGCATATCTGTTGAAAGTACGTATACATATGAAAAACTTACGGTGGAACGCATTGTTGGCTTGTCATGGCTTGTACATGCAACTTCTGGGCTCACTTGAGAAGCGATTAACGTTGTGTCTTGATACAGGTTTGCTGCAATAATTATAACAATAGTCATATTAACAATCATAACAACAAGCCAGATAATATTGTACATATTCTATACGTATTACTATTATGAATAATAATCATATGTACTATCAGATCGCGTAAAAATCTAAGTTATCTCTGTTTGTCCTATTTTCCCGTACACGTATTACGTCCCTTGGCAATGAAATGTCAACAAGTATCATTCTGCGTGCCATAGAGTGCCCGTTTCATTTCTGACTTGTGCATATCTGTTGAAAGTACCTATACATATGATAAACTTACGGTGGAACGCAATGTTGGATTGTCATGGCTTGTACATGCAACTTCTGGGCTCACTTGAGAAGCGATTAACGTTGTGTCTTGATACAGGTTTGCTGTAATAATTATAACAATAGTCATATTAACAATTATAACAACAAGCCAGATAATATTGTACATATTCTATACGTATTACTATTATGAATAATAATCATATGTACTATCAGATCGCGTACAAATCTAAGTTATCTCTGTTTGTCCTATTTTCCCGTACACGTATTACGTCCCTTGGCAATGAAATGTCAACAAGTATCATTCTGCGTGCCATAGAGTGCCCGTTTCATTTCTGACTTGTGCATATCTGTTGAAAGTACCTATACATATGATAAACTTACGGTGGAACGCAATGTTGGATTGTCATGGCTTGTACATGCAACTTCTGGGCTCACTTGAGAAGCGATTAACGTTGTGTCTTGATACAGGTTTGCTGTAATAATTATAACAATAGTCATATTAACAATCATAACAACAAGCCAGATAATATTGTACATATTCTATACGTATTACTATTATGAATAATAATCATATGTACTATCAGATCGCGTAAAAATCTAAGTTATCTCTGTTTGTCCTATTTTCCCGTACACGTATTACGTCCCTTGGCAATGAAATGTCAACAAGTATCATTCTGCGTGCCATAGAGTGCCCGTTTCATTTCTGACTTGTGCATATCTGTTGAAAGTACGTATACATATGAAAAACTTACGGTGGAACGCATTGTTGGCTTGTCATGGCTTGTACATGCAACTTCTGGGCTCACTTGAGAAGCGATTAACGTTGTGTCTTGATACAGGTTTGCTGCAATAATTATAACAATAGTCATATTAACAATCATAACAACAAGCCAGATAATATTGTACATATTCTTTACGTATTACTATTATGAATAATAATCATATGTACTATCAGATCGCGTAAAAATCTAAGTTATCTCTGTTTGTCCTATTTTCCCGTACACGTATTACGTCCCTTGGCAATGAAATGTCAACAAGTATCATTATGCGTGCCATAGAGTGCACGTTTCATTTCTGATGTGTGCATATCTGTTGAAAGTGCGTATACATATGAAAAACTTACGGTGGAACGCATTGTTGGCTTGTCATGGCTTGTACATGCAACTTCTGGGCTCACGTGAGAAGCGATTAACGGTGTGTCTTGATACAGGTTTGCTGCAATAATTATAACAATAGTCATATTAACAATCATAACAACAAGCCAGATAATATTGTACATATTCTATACGTATTACTATTATGAATAATAATCATATGTACTATCAGATCGCGTACAAATCTAAGTTATCTCTGTTTGTCCTATTTTCCCGTACACGTATTACGTCCCTTGGCAATGAAATGTCAACAAGTATCATTCTGCGTGCCATAGAGTGCCCGTTTCATTTCTGACTTGTGCATATCTGTTGAAAGTACGTATACATATGAAAAACTTACGGTGGAACGCATTGTTGGCTTGTCATGGCTTGTACATGCAACTTCTGGCTCACTTGAGAAGCGATTAACGTTGTGTCTTGATACAGGTTTGCTGCAATAATTATAACAATAGTCATATTAACAATCATAACAACTAGCCAGATAATATTGTACATATTCTTTACGTATTACTATTATGAATAATAATCATATGTACTATCAGATCGCGTAAAAATCTAAGTTATCTCTGTTTGTCCTATTTTCCCGTACACGTATTACGTCCCTTGGCAATGAAATGTCAACAAGTATCATTCTGCGTGCCATAGAGTGCCCGTTTCATTTCTGACTTGTGCATATCTGTTGAAAGTACGTATACATATGAAAAACTTACGGTGGAACGCATTGTTGGCTTGTCATGGCTTGTACATGCAACTTCTGGGCTCACTTGAGAAGCGATTAACGTTGTGTCTTGATACAGGTTTGCTGCAATAATTATAACAATAGTCATATTAACAATCATAACAACAAGCCAGATAATATTGTACATATTCTATACGTATTACTATTATGAATAATAATCATATGTACTATCAGATCGCGTAAAAATCTAAGTTATCTCTGTTTGTCCTATTTTCCCGTACACGTATTACGTCCCTTGGCAATGAAATGTCAACAAGTATCATTCTGCGTGCCATAGAGTGCCCGTTTCATTTCTGACTTGTGCATATCTGTTGAAAGTACGTATACATATGAAAAACTTACGGTGGAACGCATTGTTGGCTTGTCATGGCTTGTACATGCAACTTCTGGGCTCACTTGAGAAGCGATTAACGTTGTGTCTTGATACAGGTTTGCTGCAATAATTATAACAATAGTCATATTAACAATCATAACAACAAGCCAGATAATATTGTACATATTCTATACGTATTACTATTATGAATAATAATCATATGTACTATCAGATCGCGTAAAAATCTAAGTTATCTCTGTTTGTCCTATTTTCCCGTACACGTATTACGTCCCTTGGCAATGAAATGTCAACAAGTATCATTCTGCGTGCCATAGAGTGCCCGTTTCATTCTGACTTGTGCATATCTGTTGAAAGTACCTATACATATGATAAACTTACGGTGGAACGCAATGTTGGATTGTCATGGCTTGTACATGCAACTTCTGGGCTCACTTGAGAAGCGATTAACGTTGTGTCTTGATACAGGTTTGCTGTAATAATTATAACAATAGTCATATTAACAATTATAACAACAAGCCAGATAATATTGTACATATTCTATACGTATTACTATTATGAATAATAATCATATGTACTATCAGATCGCGTAAAAATCAAAGTTATCTCTGTTTGTCCTATTTTCCGTACACGTATTACGTCCCTTGGCAATGAAATGTCAACAAGTATCATTCTGCGTGCCATAGAGTGCCCGTTTCATTTTTGACTTGTGCATATCTGTTGAAAGTACCTATACATATGATAAACTTACGGTGGAACGCAATGTTGGATTGTCATGGCTTGTACATGCAACTTCTGGGCTCACTTGAGAAGCGATTAACGTTGTGTCTTGATACAGGTTTGCTGTAATAATTATAACAATAGTCATATTAACAATCATAACAACAAGCCAGATAATATTGTACATATTCTATACGTATTACTATTATGAATAATAATCATATGTACTATCAGATCGCGTAAAAATCTAAGTTATCTCTGTTTGTCCTATTTTCCCGTACACGTATTACGTCCCTTGGCAATGAAATGTCAACAAGTATCATTCTGCGTGCCATAGAGTGCCCGTTTCATTTCTGACTTGTGCATATCTGTTGAAAGTACGTATACATATGAAAAACTTACGGTGGAACGCATTGTTGGCTTGTCATGGCTTGTACATGCAACTTCTGGGCTCACTTGAGAAGCGATTAACGTTGTGTCTTGATACAGGTTTGCTGCAATAATTATAACAATAGTCATATTAACAATCATAACAACAAGCCAGATAATATTGTACATATTCTTTACGTATTACTATTATGAATAATAATCATATGTACTATCAGATCGCGTAAAAATCTAAGTTATCTCTGTTTGTCCTATTTTCCCGTACACGTATTACGTCCCTTGGCAATGAAATGTCAACAAGTATCATTATGCGTGCCATAGAGTGCACGTTTCTTTTCTGATGTGTGCATATCTGTTGAAAGTGCGTATACATATGAAAAACTTACGGTGGAACGCATTGTTGGCTTGTCATGGCTTGTACATGCAACTTCTGGGCTCACGTGAGAAGCGATTAACGGTGTGTCTTGATACAGGTTTGCTGCAATAATTATAACAATAGTCATATTAACAATCATAACAACAAGCCAGATAATATTGTACATATTCTATACGTATTACTATTATGAATAATAATCATATGTACTATCAGATCGCGTACAAATCTAAGTTATCTCTGTTTGTCCTATTTTCCCGTACACGTATTACGTCCCTTGGCAATGAAATGTCAACAAGTATCATTCTGCGTGCCATAGAGTGCCCGTTTCATTTCTGACTTGTGCATATCTGTTGAAAGTACGTATACATATGAAAAACTTACGGTGGAACGCATTGTTGGCTTGTCATGGCTTGTACATGCAACTTCTGGGCTCACTTGAGAAGCGATTAACGTTGTGTCTTGATACAGGTTTGCTGCAATAATTATAACAATAGTCATATTAACAATCATAACAACAAGCCAGATAATATTGTACATATTCTATACGTATTACTATTATGAATAATAATCATATGTACTATCAGATCGCGTACAAATCTAAGTTATCTCTGTTTGTCCTATTTTCCCGTACACGTATTACGTCCCTTGCAATGAAATGTCAACAAGTATCATTCTGCGTGCCATAGAGTGCCCGTTTCATTTCTGACTTGTGCATATCTGTTGAAAGTACGTATACATATGAAAAACTTACGGTGGAACGCATTGTTGGCTTGTCACGGCTTGTACATGCAACTTCTGGGCTCACTTGATTAGCGATTAACGTTGTGTCTTGATACAGGTTTGCTGCAATAATTATAACAATAGTCATATTAACAATCATAACAACTAGCCAGATAATATTGTACATATTCTTTACGTATTACTATTATGAATAATAATCATATGTACTATCAGATCGCGTAAAAATCTAAGTTATCTCTGTTTGTCCTATTTTCCCGTACACGTATTACGTCCCTTGGCAATGAAATGTCAACAAGTATCATTCTGCGTGCCATAGAGTGCCCGTTTCATTTCTGACTTGTGCATATCTGTTGAAAGTACGTATACA
>JAWPHD010025111.1:0-17232 GCA_037043455.1 Cyrtodaria siliqua | reverse complement strand
TCAAGCTCAGTTGGCATAAACTACCATAAACTGTATTAAAAATTTATAAAATGAACTACCAGGTAAAGAAATGAAGATAAGTTGGCATAAACTACCATAAACTGTATTAAAAATGGATCAAATGAACTATAAGTAAAGAATCAAACTCAGTTGGCATAAACTACCATAAACTGTATTAAAAATGGATCAGATGAACTACAAGGTAAAGAACCAAGCTCAGTTGGCATAACTACCATGAACTATTAAAAATGGATCAAGTGAACATCAGGTAAAGAATGAAGCTATGTTGGCTAAACTACCATAAACTGTATTAAAAATGGATAAAATGAACTACCAGAGTAAGAATCAAACTCAGTGGCATTAACTACCATAAACTGTATTAAAAATGGATCAAATGAGCTACAAGGTAAAGAATCAAGTTTCAGTTGGCATAAACTACCATAAACTGTATTAAAAATGGATCAGATGAACTACCAGGTAAAGAACCAAGCTCAGTTGGCATAAACTACCATAAACTATTAAAATGGATCAAGTGAACTATCAGAGTAATGAATGAAGCTATGTTGCATAAACTACCATAAACTGTATTAAAAATGGATAAAATGAACTACAGGTAAAGAATCAAGCTCAGTTGGCATAAACTACCATAAACTGTATTAAAAATGAATCAAATGACCAAGTAAAGGATCAAGCTCAGTTGGCATAAACTACATAAAATGTAATTTAAAATGGATCAGATGAACTACAGGTAAGCAAATCAACTCAGTTGGCATAAACTACCATAAACTGTATTAAAAATGAATCAAATGAACTACCAGGTAAAGAATCAAGCTCAGTTGGCATAAACTGCCATAAACTGTATTAAAAATGGACCATTGAACTACCAGATAAAGAATCAAGTTTCAGTTGGCATAAACTACATTAAACTGTACTAAAATTAATCAAATGACTAGGTAAAGAGTCAAGCTCAGTTGGCATAAACTACCATAAACTGTATTAAAAATGGATAAAATGAACTACCAGGTAAAGAATCAAACTCAGTTGCATAAACTACCATAAACTGTATTAAAAATGGATCAAATGAACTACCAGGTAAAGAATCAAGTTTCAATGGCATAACCTACCATCAACTGTATTAAAAAGGATCAGATCATGAAATACCAGGTAAAGAATCAAGCTCAGTTGGCATAAACTACCATAAACTGTATTAAAAATGATCAAATGAACTACAGGTAAAGAATCAAGTTTGTTGGCATAAACTCATAAACTGTATTAAAAATGGATTTAATGAACTACAGGTAACGATCAAGTTTCAGTTGGCATAACTGTATTAAAAATGGATCAGATGAACTACCAGGTAAGAACCAAGCTCAGTTGGCATAAACTACCATAAAACTGTATTAAAAATGGATCAAATGAATTACCAGGTAAGAATCAAGTTTGTTGGCATAAACTATCATAAACTGTATTAAAAAAGGATCAAATGAACTACCAGGTAAGAATCAAGTTTCAGTTGACACAAACTACCATAAACTATTAGAAATGGATCAAATGAACTACCAGGTAAAGAACCAAGTTTCAGTAAGCATAAACTACCTTAAACTGTATTAAAAATGGATCAAATGACCAAGTAAAGGATCAAACTCAGTTGGCATAAACTACCATAAACTGTATTAAAAATGGATCAGATGAACTACCAGGTAAAGAATCAAACTCAGTTGACATAAACTACCATAAACTGTATTTAAAATGGATCAAATGAACTACCAGGTAAAGAACCAAGCTCAGTTGGCATAAACTACCATAAACTGTACTAAAAATGGATAAAATGAACTACCAGGTAAAGAATCAAGTTTCAGTTGGCATAAACTACCATAAACTGTATTAAAAATGGATTTAATGAACTACCAGGTAAAGAATCAAGTTTCAGTTGGCATAAACTACCTTAAACTGTATTAAAAATGGATCAAATGACCAAGTAAAGGATCAAGCTCAGTTGGCATAAACTACCATAAACTGTATTTAAAATGGATCAAATGAACTACCATGTAAAGAATCAAGCTCACTTAACATAAACAACAAACTGTATTAAAAATGGATCAAATGAGCTACAAGGTAAAGAATCAAGTTTCAGTTGGCATAAACTACCATAAAGTGTATTAAAAATGGATCAAATTGAACTACCAGGTAAAGAATCAAGCTCAGTTGGCATAAACTACTATAAACTACCATAAACTATTAAAAATGGATTTAATGAAATACCAGGTAAAGAATCAAGCTCAGTTGGCATAAACTACCATAAACTATTAAAAATGGATTTAATGAACTACCAGGTAAATAATCAAGCTCACTTGACATAAACTACCTTAAAGTGTATTAAAAATGAATCAAATGACCAAATAAAAGATCAAGCTCAGTTGGCATAAACACCCATAAACTGTATTTAAAATGGATCAAATGAACTACCAGGTAATGAATCAAACTCAGTTGGCATAAACTACCATAAACTATTAAAAATGGATCAAGTGAACTATCAGGTAAAGAATGAAGCTATGTTGGCATAAACTACCATAAACTGTATTAAAAATGGATAAAATGAACTACCAGGTGAAGAATCAAACTCAGTTGGCATAAACTACCATAAACTGTATTAAAAATGGATCAAATGAGCTACAAGGTAAAGAATCAAGTTTCAGTTGGCATAAACAACCATAAACTGTATTAAAAATGGATCAAATGAGTTACCAGGATAAAGAATCAAGTTTCAGTCGGCATAAACTACCTTAAACTGTATTAAAAATGGATCAAATGAACTACCAGGTAAAGAATCAAGCTCAGTTGACATAAACTACCATAAACTGTATTAAAAATGGATAAAATGAACTTCCAGGTAAAGAATAAAACTCAGTTGGCATAAACTACCATAAACTGTATTAAAAATGGATCAGATGAACTACCAGGTAAAGAACCAAGCTCATTTGGCATAAACTACCATAAACTATTAAAAATGGATCAAGTGAACTATCAGGTAAAGAATGAAGCTATGTTGGCATAAACTACCATAAACTGTATTAAAAATGGATAAAATGAACTACCAGGTAAAGAATCAAACTCAGTTGGCATAAACTACCATAAACTGTATTAAAAATGGATCAAATGAGCTACAAGGTAAAGAATCAAGTTTCAGTTGGCATAAACTACCATAAACTGTATTAAAAATGGATCAGATGAACTACCAGGTAAAGAACCATGCTCAGTTGGCATAAACTACCATAAACTATTAAAAATGGATCAAGTGAACTATCAGGTAAAGAATGAAGCTATGTTGGCATAAACTACCATAAACTGTATTAAAAATGGATAAAATGAACTACCAGGTAAAGAATCAAACTCAGTTGGCATAAACTACCATAAACTGTATTAGAAAATGGATCAAATGAGCTACAAGGTAAAGAATCAAGTTTCAGTTGGCATAAACAACCATAAACTGTATTAAAAATGGATCAAATGAGTTACCAGGATAAAGAATCAAGTTTCAGTCGGCATAAACTACCTTAAACTGTATTAAAAATGGATCAAATGAACTACCAGGTAAAGAATCAAGCTCAGTTGACATAAACTACCATAAAATGTATTAAAAATGAATCAAATGAGTTACCAGGTAAAGAATCAAGTTTCAGTTGGCCAAAACTACCATAAACTGTATTAAAAATGGATCAGATGAACTACCAGGTAAAGAATCAAGTTTCAGTTGGCAATAACTACCATAAACTGTATTAAAAATGGATCAAATGAACTACCAGGTAAAGAATCAAGTTTCAGTTGACAAAACTACCATAAACTATTAGAAATGGATCAAATGAACTACCAGGTAAAGAATCAAGTTTCAGTTGGCATAAACTACCTTAAACTGTATTAAAAATGGATCAAATGAACAAGTAAAGGATCAAGCTCAGTTGGCATAAACTACCATAAACTGTATTTAAAATGGATCAAATGAACTACCAGGTAAAGAATCAAGCTCACTTAACATAAACAACAAACTGTATAAAAAATGGATCAAATGAGCTACAAGGTAAAGAATCAAGTTTCAGTTGGCATAAACTACCATAAAGTGTATTAAAAATGGATCAAATTGAACTACCAGGTAAAGAATCAAGCTCAGTTGGCATAAACTACTATAAACTACCATAAACTATTAAAAATGGATTTATTGAAATACCAGGTAAAGAATCAAGCTCAGTTGGCATAAACTACCATAAACTATTAAAAATGGATTTAATGAACTACCAGGTAAATAATCAAGCTCACTTGACATAAACTACCTTAAAGTGTATTAAAAATGAATCAAATGACCAAATAAAAGATCAAGCTCAGTTGGCATAAACTACCATAAACTGTATTTAAAATGGATCAAATGAACTACCAGGTAATGAATCAAACTCAGTTGGCATAAACTACCATAAACTATTAAAAATGGATCAAGTGAACTATCAGGTAAAGAATCAAGCTCAGTTGGCATAAACTACCATAAACTGTATTAAAAATTTATAAAATGAACTACCAGGTAAAGAATGAAGATAAGTTGGCATAAACTACCATAAACTGTATTAAAAATGGATCAAATGAACTATAAGGTAAAGAATCAAACTCAGTTGGCATAAACTACCATAAACTGTATTAAAAATGGATCAGATGAACTACAAGGTAAAGAACCAAGCTCAGTTGGCATAAACTACCATGAACTATTAAAAATGGATCAAGTGAACAATCAGGTAAAGAATGAAGCTATGTTGGCATAAACTACCATAAACTGTATTAAAAATGGATAAAATGAACTACCAGGTAAAGAATCAAACTCAGTTGGCATAAACTACCATAAACTGTATTAAAAATGGATCAAATGAGCTACAAGGTAAAGAATCAAGTTTCAGTTGGCATAAACTACCATAAACTGTATTAAAAATGGATCAGATGAACTACCAGGTAAAGAACCAAGCTCAGTTGGCATAAACTACCATAAACTATTAAAAATGGATCAAGTGAACTATCAGGTAATGAATGAAGCTATGTTGGCATAAACTACCATAAACTGTATTAAAAATGGATAAAATGAACTACCAGGTAAAGAATCAAGCTCAGTTGGCATAAACTACCATAAACTGTATTAAAAATGAATCAAATGACCAAGTAAAGGATCAAGCTCAGTTGGCATAAACTACCATAAAATGTATTTAAAATGGATCAGATGAACTACCAGGTAAGCAAATCAAACTCAGTTGGCATAAACTACCATAAACTGTATTAAAAATGAATCAAATGAACTACCAGGTAAAGAATCAAGCTCAGTTGGCATAAACTGCCATAAACTGTATTAAAAATGGACCAAATGAACTACCAGATAAAGAATCAAGTTTCAGTTGGCATAAACTACATTAAACTGTACTATAAAATTAATCAAATGACTAGGTAAAGAGTCAAGCTCAGTTGGCATAAACTACCATAAACTGTATTAAAAATGGATAAAATGAACTACCAGGTAAAGAATCAAACTCAGTTGCATAAACTACCATAAACTGTATTAAAAATGGATCAAATGAACTACCAGGTAAAGAATCAAGTTTCAAATGGCATAAAATACCATCAACTGTATTAAAAATGGATCAGATGAAATACCAGGTAAAGAATCAAGGTCAGTTGGCATAAACTACCATAAACTGTATTAAAAATGGATCAAATGAACTACCAGGTAAAGAATCAAGTTTGTTGGCATAAACTATCATAAACTGTATTAAAAATGGATTTAATGAACTACCAGGTAACGAATCAAGTTTCAGTTGGCATAAACTGTATTAAAAATGGATCAGATGAACTACCAGGTAAAGAACCAAGCTCAGTTGGCATAAACTACCATAAACTGTATTAAAAATGGATCAAATGAACTACCAGGTAAAGAATCAAGTTTGTTGGCATAAACTATCATAAACTGTATTAAAAATGGATCAAATGAACTACCAGGTAAAGAATCAAGTTTCAGTTGACACAAACTACCATAAACTATTAGAAATGGATCAAATGAACTACCAGGTAAAGAACCAAGTTTCAGTAAGCATAAACTACCTTAAACTGTATTAAAAATGGATCAAATGACCAAGTAAAGGATCAAACTCAGTTGGCATAAACTACCATAAACTGTATTAAAAATGGATCAGATGAACTACCAGGTAAAGAATCAAACTCAGTTGACATAAACTACCATAAACTGTATTAAAAATGGATCAAATGAACTACCAGGTAAAGAACCAAGCTCAGTTGGCATAAACTACCATAAACTGTACTAAAAATGGATAAAATGAACTACCAGGTAAAGAATGAAGCTAAATTGGCATAAACTACCATAAACTGTATTAAAAATGGATAAAATGAACTACCAGGTAAAGAATCGAACTCAATTGGCATAAACTACCATAAACTGTATTAAAAATGGATCAAATGAACTACCAGGTAAAGAATCAAGTTTCAAATGGCATAAACTACCATAAACTGTATTAAAAATGGATCAGATGAACTACCAGGTAAAGAATCAAGCTCACTTGATATTAACTACCATAAACTGTATTAAAAATGGATTTAATGAACTACCAGGTAAAGAATCAAGCTCACTTGACATTAACTACCATAAACTGTATTAAAAATGGATCAGATGAACTACCAGGTAAAGAACCAAGCTCAGTTGGCATAAACTACCATAAACTATTAAAAATGGATCAAGTGAACTATCAGGTAAAGAATGAAGCTATGTTGGAATAAACTACCATAAACAGTAAATTAAAAATGGATAACATTAGCTGCAAGGTAAAGAATCAAGTTTCAGTTAGCATAAACTACAATAAACTGTATTAAAAATGGATTTAATGAACTACCAGGTAAAGAATCAAGTTTCAGTTGGCATAAACTATCATAAACTGTATTAAAAATGGATCAGATGAACTACCAGGTAAAGAACCAAGCTCAGTTGGCATAAACTACCATAAACTATTAAAAATGGATCAAGTGAACTATCAGGTAAAGAATCAAGCTCAGTTGGCATAAACTACCATAAACTGTATTAAAAATTTATAAAATGAACTACCAGGTAAAGAATGAAGATAAGTTGGCATAAACTACCATAAACTGTATTAAAAATGGATAAAATGAACTACCAGGTAAAGAATTAAACTCAGTTGGCATAAACTACCATAAACTGTATTAAAAATGGTTCAGATGAACTACCAGGTAAAGAACCAAGCTCATTTGGCATAAACTACCATAAACTATTAAAAATGGATCAAGTGAACTATCAGGTAAAGAATGAAGCTTTGTTGGCATAAACTACCATAAACTGTATTAAAAATGGATAAAATGAACTACCAGGTAAAGAATCAAACTCAGTTGGCATAAACTACCATAAACTGTATTAAAAATGGATCAAATGAGCTACAAGGTAAAGAATCAAGTTTCAGTTGGCATAAACTACCATAAACTGTATTAAAAATGGATCAGATGAACTACCAGGTAAAGAACCATGCTCAGTTGGCATAAACTACCATAAACTGTATTAAAAATGGATCAAGTGAACTATCAGGTAAAGAATGAAGCTATGTTGGCATAAACTACCATAAACTGTATTAAAAATGGATCAAATGAGTTACCAGGATAAAGAATCAAGTTTCAGTCGGCATAAACTACCTTAAACTGTATTAAAAATGGATCAAATGAACTACCAGGTAAAGAATCAAGCTCAGTTGACATAAACTACCATAAACTGTATTAAAAATGGATAAAATGAACTACCAGGTAAAGAATCAAACTCAGTTGGCATAAACTACCATAAACTGTATTAAAAATGGATCAAATGAGCTACAAGGTAAAGAATCAAGTTTCAGTTGGCATAAACTACCATAAACTGTATTAAAAATGGATCAAATGAGTTACCAGGATAAAGAATCAAGTTTCAGTCGGCATAAACTACCTTAAACTGTATTAAAAATGGATCAAATGAACTACCAGGTAAAGAATCAAGCTCAGTTGACATAAACTACCATAAACTGTATTAAAAATGGATAAAATGAACTACCAGGTAAAGAACCAAGCTCAGTTGGCATAAACTACCATAAACTATTAAAAATGGATCAAGTGAACTATCAGGTAAAGAATCAAGCTCAGTTGGCATAAACTACCATAAACTGTATTAAAAATTTATAAAATGAACTACCAGGTAAAGAATGAAGATAAGTTGGCATAAACTACCATAAACTGTATTAAAAATGGATAAAATGAACTACCAGGTAAAGAATCAAACTCAGTTGGCATAAACTACCATAAACTGTATTAAAAATGGTTCAGATGAACTACCAGGTAAAGAACCAAGCTCATTTGGCATAAACTACCATAAACTATTAAAAATGGATCAAGTGAACTATCAGGTAAAGAATGAAGCTTTGTTGGCATAAACTACCATAAACTGTATTAAAAATGGATAAAATGAACTACCAGGTAAAGAATCAAACTCAGTTGGCATAAACTACCATAAACTGTATTAAAAATGGATCAAATGAGCTACAAGGTAAAGAATCAAGTTTCAGTTGGCATAAACTACCATAAACTGTATTAAAAATGGATCAGATGAACTACCAGGTAAAGAACCATGCTCAGTTGGTATAAACTACCATAAACTGTATTAAAAATGGATCAAGTGAACTATCAGGTAAAGAATGAAGCTATGTTGGCATAAACTACCATAAACTGTATTAAAAATGGATCAAATGAGTTACCAGGATAAAGAATCAAGTTTCAGTCGGCATAAACTACCTTAAACTGTATTAAAAATGGATCAAATGAACTACCAGGTAAAGAATCAAGCTCAGTTGACATAAACTACCATAAACTGTATTAAAAATGAATCAAATGAGTTACCAGGTAAAGAATCAAGTTTCAGTTGGCCAAAACTACCATAAACTGTATTAAAAATGGATCAAATGAACTACCAGGTAAAGAATCAAGTTTCAGTTGGCATAAACTACCATAAACTGTATTAAAAATGGATCAAATGAACTACCAGGTAAAGAATCAAGTTTCAGTTGACAAAACTACCATAAACTATTAGAAATGGATCAAATGAACTACCAGGTAAAGAATCAAGTTTCAGTTGGCATAAACTACCTTAAACTGTATTAAAAATGGATCAAATGACCAAGTAAAGGATCAAGCTCAGTTGGCATAAACTACCATAAACTGTATTTAAAATGGATCAAATGAACTACCATGTAAAGAATCAAGCTCACTTAACATAAACAACAAACTGTATTAAAAATGGATCAAATGAGCTACAAGGTAAAGAATCAAGTTTCAGTTGGCATAAACTACCATAAAGTGTATTAAAAATGGATCAAATTGAACTACCAGGTAAAGAATCAAGCTCAGTTGGCATAAACTACTATAAACTACCATAAACTATTAAAAATGGATTTAATGAAATACCAGGTAAAGAATCAAGCTCAGTTGGCATAAACTACCATAAACTATTAAAAATGGATTTAATGAACTACCAGGTAAATAATCAAGCTCACTTGACATAAACTACCTTAAAGTGTATTAAAAATGAATCAAATGACCAAATAAAAGATCAAGCTCAGTTGGCATAAACTACCATAAACTGTATTTAAAATGGATCAAATGAACTACCAGGTAATGAATCAAACTCAGTTGGCATAAACTACCATAAACTATTAAAAATGGATCAAGTGAACTATCAGGTAAAGAATGAAGCTATGTTGGCATAAACTACCATAAACTGTATTAAAAATGGATAAAATGAACTACCAGGTGAAGAATCAAACTCAGTTGGCATAAACTACCATAAACTGTATTAAAAATGGATCAAATGAGCTACAAGGTAAAGAATCAAGTTTCAGTTGGCATAAACAACCATAAACTGTATTAAAAATGGATCAAATGAGTTACCAGGATAAAGAATCAAGTTTCAGTCGGCATAAACTACCTTAAACTGTATTAAAAATGGATCAAATGAACTACCAGGTAAAGAATCAAGCTCAGTTGACATAAACTACCATAAACTGTATTAAAAATGAATCAAATGAGTTACCAGGTAAAGAATCAAGTTTCAGTTGGCCAAAACTACCATAAACTGTATTAAAAATGGATCAAATGAACTACCAGGTAAAGAATCAAGTTTCAGTTGGCAATAACTACCATAAACTGTATTAAAAATGGATCAAATGAACTACCAGGTAAAGAATCAAGTTTCAGTTGACAAAACTACCATAAACTATTAGAAATGGATCAAATGAACTACCAGGTAAAGAATCAAGTTTCAGTTGGCATAAACTACCTTAAACTGTATTAAAAATGGATCAAATGACCAAGTAAAGGATCAAGCTCAGTTGGCATAAACTACCATAAACTGTATTTAAAATGGATCAAATGAACTACCAGGTAAAGAATCAAGCTCACTTAACATAAACAACAAACTGTATTAAAAATGGATCAAATGAGCTACAAGGTAAAGAATCAAGTTTCAGTTGGCATAAACTACCATAAAGTGTATTAACAATGGATCAAATTGAACTACCAGGTAAAGAATCAAGCTCAGTTGGCATAAACTACTATAAACTACCATAAACTATTAAAAATGGATTTAATGAAATACCAGGTAAAGAATCAAGCTCAGTTGGCATAAACTACCATAAACTATTAAAAATGGATTTAATGAACTACCAGGTAAATAATCAAGCTCACTTGACATAAACTACCTTAAAGTGTATTAAAAATGAATCAAATGACCAAATAAAAGATCAAGCTCAGTTGGCATAAACTACCATAAACTGTATTTAAAATGGATCAAATGAACTACCAGGTAATGAATCAAACTCAGTTGGCATAAACTACCATAAACTATTAAAAATGGATCAAGTGAACTATCAGGTAAAGAATCAAGCTCAGTTGGCATAAACTACCATAAACTGTATTAAAAATTTATAAAATGAACTACCAGGTAAAGAATGAAGATAAGTTGGCATAAACTACCATAAACTGTATTAAAAATGGATCAAATGAACTATAAGGTAAAGAATCAAACTCAGTTGGCATAAACTACCATAAACTGTATTAAAAATGGATCAGATGAACTACAAGGTAAAGAACCAAGCTCAGTTGGCATAAACTACCATGAACTATTAAAAATGGATCAAGTGAACAATCAGGTAAAGAATGAAGCTATGTTGGCATAAACTACCATAAACTGTATTAAAAATGGATAAAATGAACTACCAGGTAAAGAATCAAACTCAGTTGGCATTAACTACCATAAACTGTATTAAAAATGGATCAAATGAGCTACAAGGTAAAGAATCAAGTTTCAGTTGGCATAAACTACCATAAACTGTATTAAAAATGGATCAGATGAACTACCAGGTAAAGAACCAAGCTCAGTTGGCATAAACTACCATAAACTATTAAAATGGATCAAGTGAACTATCAGGTAATGAATGAAGCTATGTTGGCATAAACTACCATAAACTGTATTAAAAATGGATAAAATGAACTACCAGGTAAAGAATCAAGCTCAGTTGGCATAAACTACCATAAACTGTATTAAAAATGAATCAAATGACCAAGTAAAGGATCAAGCTCAGTTGGCATAAACTACCATAAAATGTATTTAAAATGGATCAGATGAACTACCAGGTAAGCAAATCAAACTCAGTTGGCATAAACTACCATAAACTGTATTAAAAATGAATCAAATGAACTACCAGGTAAAGAATCAAGCTCAGTTGGCATAAACTGCCATAAACTGTATTAAAAATGGACCAATTGAACTACCAGATAAAGAATCAAGTTTCAGTTGGCATAAACTACATTAAACTGTACTAAAAATTAATCAAATGACTAGGTAAAGAGTCAAGCTCAGTTGGCATAAACTACCATAAACTGTATTAAAAATGGATAAAATGAACTACCAGGTAAAGAATCAAACTCAGTTGCATAAACTACCATAAACTGTATTAAAAATGGATCAAATGAACTACCAGGTAAAGAATCAAGTTTCAAATGGCATAAACTACCATCAACTGTATTAAAAATGGATCAGATGAAATACCAGGTAAAGAATCAAGCTCAGTTGGCATAAACTACCATAAACTGTATTAAAAATGGATCAAATGAACTACCAGGTAAAGAATCAAGTTTGTTGGCATAAACTATCATAAACTGTATTAAAAATGGATTTAATGAACTACCAGGTAACGAATCAAGTTTCAGTTGGCATAAACTGTATTAAAAATGGATCAGATGAACTACCAGGTAAAGAACCAAGCTCAGTTGGCATAAACTACCATAAACTGTATTAAAAATGGATCAAATGAATTACCAGGTAAAGAATCAAGTTTGTTGGCATAAACTATCATAAACTGTATTAAAAATGGATCAAATGAACTACCAGGTAAAGAATCAAGTTTCAGTTGACACAAACTACCATAAACTATTAGAAATGGATCAAATGAACTACCAGGTAAAGAACCAAGTTTCAGTAAGCATAAACTACCTTAAACTGTATTAAAAATGGATCAAATGACCAAGTAAAGGATCAAACTCAGTTGGCATAAACTACCATAAACTGTATTAAAAATGGATCAGATGAACTACCAGGTAAAGAATCAAACTCAGTTGACATAAACTACCATAAACTGTATTTAAAATGGATCAAATGAACTACCAGGTAAAGAACCAAGCTCAGTTGGCATAAACTACCATAAACTGTACTAAAAATGGATAAAATGAACTACCAGGTAAAGAATCAAGTTTCAGTTGGCATAAACTACCATAAACTGTATTAAAAATGGATTTAATGAACTACCAGGTAAAGAATCAAGTTTCAGTTGGCATAAACTACCTTAAACTGTATTAAAAATGGATCAAATGACCAAGTAAAGGATCAAGCTCAGTTGGCATAAACTACCATAAACTGTATTTAAAATGGATCAAATGAACTACCATGTAAAGAATCAAGCTCACTTAACATAAACAACAAACTGTATTAAAAATGGATCAAATGAGCTACAAGGTAAAGAATCAAGTTTCAGTTGGCATAAACTACCATAAAGTGTATTAAAAATGGATCAAATTGAACTACCAGGTAAAGAATCAAGCTCAGTTGGCATAAACTACTATAAACTACCATAAACTATTAAAAATGGATTTAATGAAATACCAGGTAAAGAATCAAGCTCAGTTGGCATAAACTACCATAAACTATTAAAAATGGATTTAATGAACTACCAGGTAAATAATCAAGCTCACTTGACATAAACTACCTTAAAGTGTATTAAAAATGAATCAAATGACCAAATAAAAGATCAAGCTCAGTTGGCATAAACACCCATAAACTGTATTTAAAATGGATCAAATGAACTACCAGGTAATGAATCAAACTCAGTTGGCATAAACTACCATAAACTATTAAAAATGGATCAAGTGAACTATCAGGTAAAGAATGAAGCTATGTTGGCATAAACTACCATAAACTGTATTAAAAATGGATAAAATGAACTACCAGGTGAAGAATCAAACTCAGTTGGCATAAACTACCATAAACTGTATTAAAAATGGATCAAATGAGCTACAAGGTAAAGAATCAAGTTTCAGTTGGCATAAACAACCATAAACTGTATTAAAAATGGATCAAATGAGTTACCAGGATAAAGAATCAAGTTTCAGTCGGCATAAACTACCTTAAACTGTATTAAAAATGGATCAAATGAACTACCAGGTAAAGAATCAAGCTCAGTTGACATAAACTACCATAAACTGTATTAAAAATGGATAAAATGAACTTCCAGGTAAAGAATAAAACTCAGTTGGCATAAACTACCATAAACTGTATTAAAAATGGATCAGATGAACTACCAGGTAAAGAACCAAGCTCATTTGGCATAAACTACCATAAACTATTAAAAATGGATCAAGTGAACTATCAGGTAAAGAATGAAGCTATGTTGGCATAAACTACCATAAACTGTATTAAAAATGGATAAAATGAACTACCAGGTAAAGAATCAAACTCAGTTGGCATAAACTACCATAAACTGTATTAAAAATGGATCAAATGAGCTACAAGGTAAAGAATCAAGTTTCAGTTGGCATAAACTACCATAAACTGTATTAAAAATGGATCAGATGAACTACCAGGTAAAGAACCATGCTCAGTTGGCATAAACTACCATAAACTATTAAAAATGGATCAAGTGAACTATCAGGTAAAGAATGAAGCTATGTTGGCATAAACTACCATAAACTGTATTAAAAATGGATAAAATGAACTACCAGGTAAAGAATCAAACTCAGTTGGCATAAACTACCATAAACTGTATTAGAAAATGGATCAAATGAGCTACAAGGTAAAGAATCAAGTTTCAGTTGGCATAAACAACCATAAACTGTATTAAAAATGGATCAAATGAGTTACCAGGATAAAGAATCAAGTTTCAGTCGGCATAAACTACCTTAAACTGTATTAAAAATGGATCAAATGAACTACCAGGTAAAGAATCAAGCTCAGTTGACATAAACTACCATAAAATGTATTAAAAATGAATCAAATGAGTTACCAGGTAAAGAATCAAGTTTCAGTTGGCCAAAACTACCATAAACTGTATTAAAAATGGATCAGATGAACTACCAGGTAAAGAATCAAGTTTCAGTTGGCAATAACTACCATAAACTGTATTAAAAATGGATCAAATGAACTACCAGGTAAAGAATCAAGTTTCAGTTGACAAAACTACCATAAACTATTAGAAATGGATCAAATGAACTACCAGGTAAAGAATCAAGTTTCAGTTGGCATAAACTACCTTAAACTGTATTAAAAATGGATCAAATGAACAAGTAAAGGATCAAGCTCAGTTGGCATAAACTACCATAAACTGTATTTAAAATGGATCAAATGAACTACCAGGTAAAGAATCAAGCTCACTTAACATAAACAACAAACTGTATAAAAAATGGATCAAATGAGCTACAAGGTAAAGAATCAAGTTTCAGTTGGCATAAACTACCATAAAGTGTATTAAAAATGGATCAAATTGAACTACCAGGTAAAGAATCAAGCTCAGTTGGCATAAACTACTATAAACTACCATAAACTATTAAAAATGGATTTATTGAAATACCAGGTAAAGAATCAAGCTCAGTTGGCATAAACTACCATAAACTATTAAAAATGGATTTAATGAACTACCAGGTAAATAATCAAGCTCACTTGACATAAACTACCTTAAAGTGTATTAAAAATGAATCAAATGACCAAATAAAAGATCAAGCTCAGTTGGCATAAACTACCATAAACTGTATTTAAAATGGATCAAATGAACTACCAGGTAATGAATCAAACTCAGTTGGCATAAACTACCATAAACTATTAAAAATGGATCAAGTGAACTATCAGGTAAAGAATCAAGCTCAGTTGGCATAAACTACCATAAACTGTATTAAAAATTTATAAAATGAACTACCAGGTAAAGAATGAAGATAAGTTGGCATAAACTACCATAAACTGTATTAAAAATGGATCAAATGAACTATAAGGTAAAGAATCAAACTCAGTTGGCATAAACTACCATAAACTGTATTAAAAATGGATCAGATGAACTACAAGGTAAAGAACCAAGCTCAGTTGGCATAAACTACCATGAACTATTAAAAATGGATCAAGTGAACAATCAGGTAAAGAATGAAGCTATGTTGGCATAAACTACCATAAACTGTATTAAAAATGGATAAAATGAACTACCAGGTAAAGAATCAAACTCAGTTGGCATAAACTACCATAAACTGTATTAAAAATGGATCAAATGAGCTACAAGGTAAAGAATCAAGTTTCAGTTGGCATAAACTACCATAAACTGTATTAAAAATGGATCAGATGAACTACCAGGTAAAGAACCAAGCTCAGTTGGCATAAACTACCATAAACTATTAAAAATGGATCAAGTGAACTATCAGGTAATGAATGAAGCTATGTTGGCATAAACTACCATAAACTGTATTAAAAATGGATAAAATGAACTACCAGGTAAAGAATCAAGCTCAGTTGGCATAAACTACCATAAACTGTATTAAAAATGAATCAAATGACCAAGTAAAGGATCAAGCTCAGTTGGCATAAACTACCATAAAATGTATTTAAAATGGATCAGATGAACTACCAGGTAAGCAAATCAAACTCAGTTGGCATAAACTACCATAAACTGTATTAAAAATGAATCAAATGAACTACCAGGTAAAGAATCAAGCTCAGTTGGCATAAACTGCCATAAACTGTATTAAAAATGGACCAAATGAACTACCAGATAAAGAATCAAGTTTCAGTTGGCATAAACTACATTAAACTGTACTATAAAATTAATCAAATGACTAGGTAAAGAGTCAAGCTCAGTTGGCATAAACTACCATAAACTGTATTAAAAATGGATAAAATGAACTACCAGGTAAAGAATCAAACTCAGTTGCATAAACTACCATAAACTGTATTAAAAATGGATCAAATGAACTACCAGGTAAAGAATCAAGTTTCAAATGGCATAAAATACCATCAACTGTATTAAAAATGGATCAGATGAAATACCAGGTAAAGAATCAAGGTCAGTTGGCATAAACTACCATAAACTGTATTAAAAATGGATCAAATGAACTACCAGGTAAAGAATCAAGTTTGTTGGCATAAACTATCATAAACTGTATTAAAAATGGATTTAATGAACTACCAGGTAACGAATCAAGTTTCAGTTGGCATAAACTGTATTAAAAATGGATCAGATGAACTACCAGGTAAAGAACCAAGCTCAGTTGGCATAAACTACCATAAACTGTATTAAAAATGGATCAAATGAACTACCAGGTAAAGAATCAAGTTTGTTGGCATAAACTATCATAAACTGTATTAAAAATGGATCAAATGAACTACCAGGTAAAGAATCAAGTTTCAGTTGACACAAACTACCATAAACTATTAGAAATGGATCAAATGAACTACCAGGTAAAGAACCAAGTTTCAGTAAGCATAAACTACCTTAAACTGTATTAAAAATGGATCAAATGACCAAGTAAAGGATCAAACTCAGTTGGCATAAACTACCATAAACTGTATTAAAAATGGATCAGATGAACTACCAG